>JAOTAY010000005.1:37791232-37808413 GCA_025629805.1 Erythroxylum baracoense
ATTATACATTACACATATACATATGTGTATAATTGAATGTTTATATGATTGTGCAATTAATAATGTGTGTGCAATATATGTATTGCATAATGTTGTTATATAGGATAGAATGACAACATCCAGTCGTTTTTGGATCGTGGAAGCTAATGCTAATTTGGAGCATACTGTGAGTAACCTAAGATGGTCTCACCTTGATTATTTGTTTAATTCTAAATTGAATTGACATATGATATATGTGTACTAAGTTTTGGACATAAATTATCCGAGGCGTTTGATGCATGAATAATACATTGAAAGTGCTCCTTGATTGTGAATATGATTGAATAAATGTGTTCTCAACTTATATGTTGAATGTCGGACCAAATCCGATGATTAATGTTAATAAGAAAGTGAATGTGAATGCATTGGACTGAACATGGTGATTGAATATGTGAAATGATGTATTCCATGAATGCATGAAATATAAAGGCAGTTGTAACCAGAGTTGCCAGTGAAAAAGAGCTTAAAGCTCAGACATTTGTGGTAAGAGCCTAAGGTTCAATGTATAAAGAGCCCTGTATCCCCAATAGATAAGGGACAGTATGATAGAGCCTGATATTCACAACAGATACGGGATAGTGAAAAAGGCACTCGGTCACAATAACGTAATAAATGAATTCAAGTCTCATAAACATTACATACATATGTGATATGAATAAATTGAATGATTGCAATGATTTGAGGATTTTTATTATGTGAAATGTGTGAATACTTATCGATGAACATGTTTGGCATGATCGCGATGAAATGATGAATTATATGGCTTTTGAAATGTGACAATTGTGAATAAAGTGTTTTGTGATATCACATGATAATCGAAATGACGTGAATTTTTTACTAACGTGAATTGTTGTGTTGCATGATAAGAATAAACCTTCAAGGATGGTTACTCAACTAAGTTTGCAAAACTCACCCTAATTTGTAACATATTTTTTAGGCTAAGAGGAAACACCTAGTTAAACCAAATGGATTCTAATCACTGCCTTTTGAGTAAGAGTTAGAGGTCGGGATCAGTAGGCATCTGCATATATTTTCTGTAAATTTAGTAGTAATTATTGTATTCCACAAGCTTCATTTATTGTATAAATGAATTATGTTTGTAATAACAATTTGATCAAATACATTTTTATATTTGTAATAGGCCCAAAAGATTATTGAAATTCTAACAATGTGTTTAATGTTTTACCAAATGTGAATTTGTAATGACAATGGTAAATGTTGATATTTAAAAATAAATAAAATGGGCCGAAACGATTATGAATTTTTTCTGAAAATGCGTGTGCTGCGTGAAAAATTTTTAATAGTTATGATTGACTGACTATCCTAGTACACCACCCCTGTAGAGTGTATTCTCGAATACCATCAATTTGTTTGGGAATATGCCCTATAAGAGTGGAGTACTACATTAAGAGGACAAATTAGAGGAGAAAAGAAGGTGTTAATGAAGTTGAACATATGTAGAAAGTAATGATGAATGTGTATATGTATGTGTTCTGTTTTTAGTGTTAGAATCATTCATCAATTTTGATTTGATTGTGAATGATATTGAGTTGAAGTGGAAGTAGGAATGAAGAGTAATTAATGAGGACATGAGTTAAAAATGATAGGCTAAGCAAAAGAGATGAACTAGGATGAAAATGAAGTTAAATGTGTGCTGGAACATGTGGATGGAGTATTTTTATTGAACATGCTTCTGTATTTTGGTCATATATTGATCTGTATATATGTAAATGGAATTATTTTTAATGTAGATTAAACTAGAGACATATGGATACAATTTTGATGAAGAAATTGAATTTGAATTATGTCCTTAAGGGTCTTGAAATTTGGCTTGAAGTTGAGAACTATGCGCTGTCATAGTATGAGAATAGTCTGTAGTATTTTGGTTATAACTTACATAATACTTAACTAAACTGCATGAATTTGATTTCATTAGAAACTTACTACGTAGAGGAATATTTGTTTAGAAGAAGGTTTTACTTAAATACCTCATTTTCTAGGTCATAATGGTCATACAAAACGGACCTAAAAATCTGTCATGAGAAAAAACTGGAAAACTGCAGGATAAGTGAGAGATTTGTTTCTGTCACGATCGTGGCAGGGGCAGTGAATTTCATGATAATATGTTGATTATGCAATGGTTGAACGAATTAAGGATGAGGTATATAACTATCTGGACTTAATTGGCGCTTTAAATGAACACAATTTGATGTTGGAAAAGTTGGTTAAATGTGTGATAAATTTTGATTAATCATGATGTTATATTTTAAGGAAAAGGATGTTTGATGCCAATGCATCTAAATATGAAATTTTTAGAATGTTAAATAAGGACATAACTTAGTGAATGAGTTGATTGGTGCATTATGAATGAGGAATTATGGAAAAAGAATAGGATTTCATAAATGAAGAGATTAAGTAGGAATTGTTAAATCAAATAAGTAGAGGTTAGAGAGTTTAATGCAATAAATGGGTAGCATGAAATGAAATTGCATTAATGTGTATGAATTTTGGAAAATTTGGAGTAGAATTGATGTTGTATAAGTGTTAAATTCATAAGGATGAAGGAAGAAAAATGCAGGGCACGATCGTGGCTCTTATCCCACGATTGTGGCCTGATAAAATAAAGTTTCTGTCACGATCGTGGCAGGGACACCACGATCGTAGCTAGACCTATGAAGAAAAAGAATTGTCTTTTGAGTGAAGTTTGAACCAACCAATGCTAGGGTGCTTCCATATGAAGTAATTAGGCTTGAATGAGATCTTAAGTGAACCTAGCTGATGATGAATGAGGTGAGTAAAGCCAGTAAAGTGCATTAGGTATTAAAGAATGATTGAAAGATGTTATTAAATGATTATAAGATGTGAATAAAGGAATATACCTGGGATTGTCAATATGAACATACATTATACATTTCACATATACATATGTGTATAATTGAATGTTTATGTGATTGTGCAATTAATAATGTGTGTGCAATATATGCATTGCATAATGTTGATATATAGGATAGAACATCTGCATCCAAACGTTTCTGAATCATAGAAGCTAATACTAATCTGGAGTATACTGTGAGCCGGCCTAAATGGTCTCACTTTCATTGTTTGTTCTGTTTTAAATTTCTATATTGAATTACTACTAAATGTGAATGTGATTGATACAATTCCGGACATTAATAGTCTGAGGAGTTTGATAAATGTTAGAACATAGGAAGTGCTCATTGTATTTGAATTGGACTTAAATAAGTGATTTCCAACATTATTGTTGAATGTCGGACATCGATCTGATGAATATATGTGAATGTGAACGTGGAAAGTTGAGCATTAGTGATTGTTTGAAAATATGTGAATGTAGTGCATTTCATTATATGAATGTATGAAAGATAAAGGCTGTTGTGACCGGAGTAGCCACCGAAAAAGGGCTTAAAGCTTAGAAATTGAAAAAGAGCTTAAAGTTCAAAATGTGGTAAGAGCCTATAGGCTATGTAAAATGAGCCTTGTATCTCCAATGGATAAGGCACAGTTACAGTCACTCGGTAACAATAATAGCAATTGAAAGTGAGCCCCATGAGCATTGCATATGCATTTGATATGTATGATTTAAATGATTAAAATAAATAGTTTGAATAATTTCTGATGTGAAATATGAATTAAGTGAATATAAAGTGTAAGTGATTCAATATATTGATTAGTGAAATGATGTGAATTACATGATTACATAAATTGATATGTTATGTGATTGAGTGAGCCATCGAGGATGGTCCACTCATTGAGTTCCCAAACTCACCCCAAAATTTACGACATATTTTTCAGGCTCAAAGGAGACACTCAGTTAGACCAACAAGAGTCTAATCACTGCATTAGAGTAAGAGATAGAGGTCGGGATCAGTTGGCGTCTGCATATATTTTCTGTAAATTTAGTATTAAATATTGTATTCTGCAAGCTTCATTTATTGTATAAATGATTTATAGTTGTAATAACAGTTATGATCAAATAAATTTAGTATTTGTAATGGGCCCAAAAGATTATTGAAAGTCTAACAATGTGTTTAATGTTTGATCAAGTGTGAGTTTGTAATTGAAAATGTTTTGGAATAAAATGGGTCGAAACAACTATAAGTTTTTCTAAAAATGCACGTGCTGTGTGAAATATTTTTTTAATGGTTATGATTGACTGACTATCCTAGTACGCCACCCCTGTAGAGTGTATTCTCGAATATCGTCGATGTCTTCGGGAATATGCCCTATAGGAGTGGGGTGCTACATTACTGATCTATGACTCTAGGAATCCTGAAGAATTTGTGGTTTAGGTTGAGAGGAAGAGCTTACGAATTGAATGTAGAACTCAAGTGTGATATATATGGATTCCCCGAATCCTCCATCGTCGATCAGCATGAGGATTTTCATCCTTCTCAATATTGGAATGAGCTTACTGGAATTGAGCAATTTCATGTCAAGAATGCTCATAACAATATAATAAGGTCCCACAAACACTTGTTGCTGCACAAATTCATGTGTTAGATGGTTTTTGACAAAACCAAAACCAACTAATGTTCCACAAAGGAACTTTTTATGTTGCGGTGCATGGACCACAGTATTCCAGTCTGCACATCTACACATGTGCTAAATGTCATTGTTACGACTCCGCGCAAGAGGAGCGACATTCTAGGAATGGGGTACATAATGTCTGCCATTGCGGAATATTTTGGCGTGGACTGAAATGGATTAGCTGTTAACCTCCTTGAATTCCTGAACCATCATCACTTATGGTGAGCTGAGATCCTCCATTCCCTCAACATGGAACTTAGGGAAATCAACAAAAAGACACATGTCAAAATCAAGGCAAGTCAGGCAAGTTCGAGCTCAGCGCCGCCTCGGTAGGCAGAAGAGAACAGTGAAGAATCCGAGGACAAGGAAAAAGAACATGGCTGGAAGGAAGTTTTGGATGCAATCTCTGAAACTAACAAGACACTCACGGAAAACACCAGAATGATGAAGGAGATAGCCTAAACACAAAGAAGCCAGAGCTGGGATAACTGTTGGATCCACAGATATTTCGAGGCTCAGGTAGTTCAATTGCCGCCTCTAACACTATCACCACCTCAATCTCCATAGGATTTGTGTCTAATCCATTTATTTTTCTTTTTCAAATTAGCCTTTAGTTCTAATTTTTATGTTTATTTCTATTTTATTTTTCTGTTACTTTAAATTCAGTCTTTTCCTTTCTTTTATGTGCTTGTGTTTTCCCTTCACACATTGAGGACAATATGTTGTTCAAGTGTGGGGAGGGTTTTGTGTTTTGCTTTTGTATGTGATTTTGCATATGGTATGATAGTTATTAGGTTGTATTACATGAAGTGTTTAAATGTGTCAATGGCTTAGATGGAATGCAATTTATTTACTTTGGAACATAGTCGAATAGGTTGTGAATAATCATTAGCTCGCAAAATTAGTAAATTAGGGATCTTTGGATAAATATACAGTTTAATTAGGATTTAGTGTAATATTAACACCCTCTAGATTGTCACATTCATTCATAATTTGAGGCCTTTTAACTTAAGTAGCCTAACTAGTATTTTTCAAGGAATTGAGTAGCTTAAACAACAAGGTAGGTAATAAATTAAAAAAAAGTATTTTTTGTTACATAAATCACTATTCTGCTAGCCGTCGGGTTGCGAATAGAACTAATAGCTAATTGAAAATATGATATAGCTGAGTAACCGAATCGACATGTATCAGAAATATGTGCCTTCGTATCAAAAAGCTACAATGACATTTCAACCAAACTGTTTAATAAAAACATGACTTAGTTGAGTAACCACATCAACATTCATTACCAATACTTGCCTCCGCGTAAAAAGACTAAGTCTATATTTAAGAACAAAAAAAGGTTGTGTGTTTCTTTAATAAACCTACCAGACTTATAATAAGCTTGACTGTTCATGAAAATATACTTAGGAACAGTTACAGAGTCTGAAGGACCAAAGAATTATTAATGTGTGTGTTCAATTAGAAAGGGTAAATAAATTAACACTTAGATCTCAATTAATTTTTATATTTAGTTCAAAGTTCCTAGACATAGATTTTGCATATTAATGATTAGATAAAACTTGTATGACCGTGTTTAAGATTAAATTTATTTCATGAAGTTAAAGCCATTGCGTCATTGTTGCATTGTATGTCGTATGTGTGTTATGTGTTTGTTGTTTTGTTTGCATGAGGACAAGCAAACATTTAATTATGGGGATGTTGATAGTTGTGATTTGCATTATATTTTAGGGTTTAATTTGTTATGTAGTAAGTGCTAATTTGAGTGTTTAGTGTGTGTTTAGGTTTTTATTGTGTTACTTTATGTGTTTAAATGTTTTTATAGGTTAGTATAACTCTTTGAGCTTAAATGTTATGTTTTTTAGGTACCTTGATGTGTTTGTTAGTTTTTCAGGGTAAACGGCAAAGAACAAAGAAGTTTTGAAGGGTTTCGGGCCAAAACCATAGCCTAAGATCATGGCACAGAAAGAGGCGAACTAATAGGACCCAGGCCACGATCGTGCCATTGTGGTCACGATCGTGACAGAGAGCTCTAAGCCAGGCCACGTTCGTGCACTTTGGGCCACGATCATGACAGAGATGGTTAGGTACTGGCCACGATTGTAGCAGGTTGGGCCAAAATTGTGGCCTACGTCGAGCAGACACAAAAATAATTGAAAACGTTAAATTTTGCAGGGCTTTTAGAACCATTTTGACCCCAAATCAACCCTAGGGCTTCCAAGATATAAATAGAACATTAGAAGACAGAGGGGTAGCCTTTAAAGCTTTTTTGCATCAGTCAAATTCGAAACCCTAGAGAGCATATCGAGAGATTTGAGGAAGGAGACGAAGAAAGAGATACACGAAGAAAAAGCTTGATGCGAAGTACTTCCCAGAACAGGTAGTTTCCTGTCGTCGCTGCCTCCACTAGTCCATTCCTGCAGTATTTTTCGTCTTTATTTCAATTTTATTTATGTATAGAATTGGGATAATTGTTGAGAATAGTTATTGTTGAATGTCGATTTTTGTTTAAACTCTCCTTTGGGATTTTGATCTTTGAGATTAATGAAGTTTGATTTATTGTGTTTTCATTGAGTTATTTGTGATTCAATATCTGTGCTTAAGAATTCAGTAATAAACTGAGGGGGTGAACCGAGTGAATATCATCAAATTGGGCTAACGAGAGTTAGGTAGTTTGATAGATTAGAATTGAATCAAACCGGTAAAATCTTATAACAAGAGATCGAGTTTAGGTTTCCGATAGGTTATTAGACAAATTCAGAACTAATTTAGGTTTTGGGTAAATTGGAAATCGATAGATTACAATTCCATAATTTAAATTAGGGATCATAAATTAGGGTTAAAGATTATAACTCGAGAGAGAGTAATCCACCCTAGAACCGTCTAGACCCTGTAATTTGATAATTGATAATCGATTAGATTTTTATCAAAGTTGGATTAAAACCCTCTTTCTCAATTGGTAGTTTTTAGGTTGATTCTAGATTGGGTTATGCAAAATTGCTATTTTGTTTATATTTTATGAGTTCAATTCTTGATATTGATTATTTGATTGGTTAATTTCTACATTAGTTGTTTATTTTGATTTATTGTGAAATCTAGTCAAGCCTTAGATTTAGGATTAGATTAACTCTCCTCCTAGAATCGACACCTTAAGTACTACACGAACGACCCGTGTGCTTGCAGAAATATCGAGGTTATAAATATTAAAACTTGGCATACGTAACCTTGCGATAAAGTTTTTGGTCTTGTTCACCTAAATAGACTATATAGTTAAATGAAATAGCAGGTTTTTTTACTCTGGTGGATCTTTTTAACTAAACTAGTTCTCGTACCTCAGTAACCTCAGTTTATACAAGTATGGATTCTAGTTCCTATACAGACATGGTATCGAGACCTTGATCCACTGGTTCTGACTCTATGAGTGATGGTTATGAAATAACTGTAGTATCCACCCTGCTATCATCTAAAGGGTGAGAAAGACCACCCTCATCATAGACATCATATTCTAGAAACTTAGCTATTTGAGATTTTACTATTTTAGACCCTCCTTCTTTATAGTAAAATTTGTATCCCTTATAGTGGTCAGGATATCCAATAAAATAGCAACGAGTAGAATGAGAATACAACTTATTTTCATAACGATTATATAAACGTACCTCAGCAAGGTAGCCCCATCTATGGATTTGGGCAAGGCCAAGCTTTCACCCTTTCTAAAGTTCAAACTGTATCTTTGAAACTGATTTTCTTAGGATTCTGTTATGTATATCTTTATGACTTCACCCTAAAGGAAATTAGGTAAGTTAGTCTTACTCTGCATTGATCTCATCATGTCCTTTAGGGTGCAATTACGTCTTTCGGCCACACCATTTTGCTTAGGACTACCTAGCATAAGGAATTGAGTCACTATTCCACACAATTCCACATATCTGGCAAACAAATCCTTTACTTGTCCTGAAACCCTATGTCTACCATAATATTCTCCTCCACGGTCAAATTTGACAATCTTAATGAACCTTCCTAATTGAATTTCTCAAGAACTTCAGTCTTTTGTTTAAGTATGAACACATAATCATAACAAGAATAGTCATTAATGAATGTCAAAAAATATCTTGAATTGCACAAGATAACTTTGTAAGGTCCACAAATATCTATATGTATGAGGTCTAATAAGTCAGAAGCACGAGTTGACCCTTTTTTCTTTATTTTGGTCAACTTACCCTGCAACAGTCAACGCATGTTTTCAGATCATCAAAATCTAAAGTTGGGAGAATGTTTTCCTTAATCAATCTCTCAACTTTATCTCTGAAAATGTGGTCCAACCTTTTATGCCACAACATGTACGACTTATTCTTTATCAAGAATCTCTTTCTAGTAACTTGTTCAGAAATATTGAAGAAGCATACATTTCATGAGGAGCAAGACACATTCTATACAAACCATACAAAAAGAAGACATTACAAATATGTTTGGCATTGAAAGATAACTATACAATAAAAGCATCAATAACAAAACTATAATCTTCTTTGTCCAAAACTAATACAAAGATCAAATTCCGCCTAAAAGACGATACATAGAACTTGTCATGTAAAACAAGAGCAAACCTTGTATCAAGCTTCAAACATACATCTCCTACAGAAAGTACATCAACTTCTTCATTATTGTCCACTATCAATTTTTCATCCTGTTTATTTGGCTTTCTCTCGCGTATAACACCTTGCATTGTAGAGAAAACATGATTAGAAACTTCACTATTTAGCTACCAAAAACTTGATGTGGCTATAGTAAGATTATAATTTTAAACAAAATAGGACTAAATTGGAAAAACTTAAAATTTCTTCTATATAAAATAATAATTACTAATACATAAAAAATAATATGATAAAATTGTCTACATTTTAGTTAAATAATAAAAATACAAATAAAATTGTCTTAAATAACTTTTATATAATTAGACTTATACAAGGTGATTATAGTTTACATAATTAATATATCAGTTTAACATAATTATGCATAATAAATATTTTTAAAATTTATATTTTTTATTTACAATATATATATACATTTTAGTGTATATACGTGAAAAATATTATAATAAAATTTGAAATATGGAAATATAATATTTGAAATTAAATTCATCATCATCATCATCATCATCATCACCCAGTTTGAAATCCCGCAATGAAGCGGGGTCTGGGAATGTCTGATAGTACGCAGCCTTACCCCTACATAGTAGAGAGGCTGTTTCCTTTAGACCCACATGCAGATGTGACAATAGAAAGTGATGCAGATAACAAAACTGAAATGCAGATAACAAATAATACAACTAATAAAGGTACAAAAACAAAATACTAATAATAAAATATTGATAATAAATAATAATAAATAAATAAATCACGAAAAAATAGGAAAGGGAATAGGAATGAAGGACAGACCTGAGATGGAGCCCAGTTCTACTAAATACCTGATAGGCTGCACCAGGTCGGCTCTGCTCGTCGCTATGGGGCTAGGAGTGCTGGCGCTGCTACCTTGTGTATATGACACTCCTACAAGGTCCGCCATTCTTATTGGATTGTTTCCGAACACCTTGTTGTACTTTGAAGGGTTTCCTTTACCCGTATCCGATCCCGCCAAAATTTTCTATATCTGACCAAATCCACTGTAAGGGCTAACTCTGACATATCCTTCTTAACTACTTCCCTTCACGTCTTGTATGGCCTGCCTTTTCTCTACGTCTTTATGGAGTTTATGTAATTAAAAGAAAATGTCAAACATACATAAATAATATCAGTTGAATATGTTAATAAGATATGTAAGATTACTACTAACTCTCTATTGACGTGATTTATTGGTCTAAATTTTTTTTCCAACCGCGATAGAACTCATGCATAGGTCTGTAAATCTGGATGTTTCAATTGCAAGATAGGCACGTAGTGGTATTTCATGCATGGTTATATTAACTGAGTATAGTAACAAAAATAGAAAACGAAAAGTTCTTTTCTCATCCATCGCTGTTCTAAAATTTAATATAATCATTTCAGTGGCAACCCCCCTTTATGGCACTAGTTGCTTCTATGTTCATATAAGGAGACTATTTGACTCCTCCAGGATGAAATAGGAAAAGCAAATAGCATATCAAAGAGATACAAATATAAAATGAAAATGAGAGAGAAATTGAATGGGCGAATGGGTTCATATTTAGATTGCAGACAACTTGAGCAATTATAGCTACTAGGCTTCTTTTCAACTGAACCTATCATAAATTAAACTAAACCAGATGTCTCCTCAGAGTTCGTTTGTTTCCCTTTTTATTTTTCTTATTTTTATTTTATAATTTAGTTAAAAAAAAGTCTTGCTTATTTGAGTTTTTTAATTTTTGTTTTTAGCTTTAGTTTCTTTCAATTTTCGAAAATTATGAAAGCCATAACAAGTAGTTTTTATTTTCTGTTTCTATTTTTTCATAATTTGATTTACTATCATCTAAATATATTATTTAATTATTTAATATATTAATTATTAATAAGAAGTATAAATAATTTAATTTAGTATATTAATTATTAATATGAATTATGAATAATTTAATTTTACTTAATAATTTTATTTAAATTTTGTAATTAAAAAATTAATTTAATAATTATTAATAAATATAATAAATTTTAAAATATCTTTCAATATATATATATTAAATAAAAATTAGATTTAATAATTAAAATACATTTAAAATAAATATTAATAAATAAATGAAAGTTAACATTTAAATTATTTATTTTTAATGAATTAAATATTATTATATAATAAATTAAATAAAATTATTTAATTAAAAATAATTTTTTTTTAATTTTTATTTAATATGTAATTGTTATAAGTGATAAAAATATAACTATATTCACATTAAAAACCAAACAAGTTTTTGTTTTTATTTAAACAAAAACGAAAACCAGAAATAAAAACGAAAACTAAAAACTACAATAGAAAAGCAAAAGTAGAACCAAAATACCTCTTAATTACTAGAAAATGACTTGTCTATTGAATCTCTTTCTCCACCAACAATTTAGGGAATAGCTTTAGAGGTCGAATAAAGCCAAATTCATGTATCTAGGATTTTATGTACATTTAACTGCTGTCTCTTAGTATAAATCTGTGGAAATGAAAATTTTATGACATAAAGTTGTACAACAAGTGCAAGTGTAGATTCGGTACTACTTAAGATACGCTTAGTTGTAATGTTTATAAAGATCGTCGAATATAAGGTGAGCACCACATCCTATTCCTTTACTCGTTTGAAAGAAAGAGATAGTTGGTGAACTAATCATTTAAGGGTATTGAAATCTTGGCTTCCAAAGTCTATGAATGATAACTCCAATAGTTTTAGATAATTATCTGGCAACTATTGAAAATGTAACTATGTTGGTAATAAAGTAATATGTTTTTCTCATTGATTTTCTATAAGATATATAGTCTTTAATATATATCTTTTTAATGAATAAAATATACAATTAAAAAAGTTTAGATCATATTTATAATTTGTTACTAATGAAATTATTTGTAGTTGAGATTCTTTGAAATTCAAGATATGTTATTAGCCCCTCTAAAATTCACGCTGGAGTAAGATTGTGAGTTTGTCTCAAATTCAACATTAAATAAGATAGAGTTTTAGTTGTACTAACATAGATAGAATTCTAATAGGGGAAGATTATCCAAAGTTAAATGGAATGTCATAGTTCTTCCTAAGTAGTATGGAGGTTTAGGAATCAACTCAGCTATCAGAACGAGCAAACTTTTGCTAGCAAAGTGACTTTGGAAAGAAAGCCTATGGGTATGATGGGTTCACATGTTTCACATCAAGCAAAAAAAAACATATGGTCTATCTCTCAAACTTCTTTGCAATCTTACACCTTTCAATAGCTCTTACATATGAGGTCCTTCATGCATCCTCATATCAAGCATCATGATGGAAATGGGAAAAACACAAGTTTATGGTTTGATAATTGGCATGCCTTAGGCCCTTTATATAACACCGATCTATTTATAAATTTAAGAGGATCTATCCCATGGATACTAAAGTTTAAGCTTTGATCCGGAATAACAGTTGGCATTGGTCGTCTATGTGTGTAGAGGAGTTAGTTCTGTTGTTGAACAATGGCCTTCATAACCCCCAAGTCAAACACAAGAAGGTGAGATCAAATATGAGCTTCACAAGTCTCACAAATATACAGCTCAATCATACAAAGAATTTTTTTATAGAACCTATGGTCAAGTTTCCATTTTATAGATTAATATGGGGATCAGGTATTGCCCCAACTCACTCTTTCATCTTATGGTTAGATGCTCTATATCAATTAGGAAATAAGGATAGTATCAAGTTTCAAATTCTTGATACAAATTGCCCTCTATACTCTAGTGAAGCTTAAACCTTAGATCATATATTCTTTAAATGTCTTCAAACCAAATAACTATGGAGTGCTTTTCTCAATACTTTTGAATTGCAAGATAGGGATCCTAGCTGGATGAATACATTGTCTTGGGTTAGCAAACTGAGATGGGCTAATAGAGAAGCTCAAATGGTCTTCAAAACTAGTTTTGTTATATTAGTGCACTATATTTGGAGGACGAGAAATACCAAAATCTTTGGTAAAGCTGAAGAGTTCAAAGAATACAGTTGCAATCATTTATGGCTTTCACCAAGGATGACTATCATGATCAATACTAATCATCTACTTATGTCCAATGCTACAATTGAACATCTGATGGATATATCCAACTGTGTACGTTCTTCATTAGTTTGAGCTCCATTCTTAGGAGATGTAACTTTATACATTTTGTAATTTCAAACTTTTGAGTGAATTTATTACTTTTGAAAAAAAAACACTAGCAATCTTATCAGAAGAAAAAATATGTCTAATGAAGAGAGTCTTATTGATAAGCAAATTTTAAACAAAATAAATATCACTCTCCATATGATTGTGCGAGGATAAGACACAGGGTTGACAGCAGGAAAGATAACAATAAGATTATCATAATAAAGAAGAGATTTGAGGTGATACAATCCCAGTTCATCAACAAAAGAAGTAATCCAATAAAGTTTAGCATCAACAAGAATAATACTCTTGTATTCAATTTTAGTCCTAGAGCTAGCATAAATGAGTAATTTTTTTACACTCCAAGAATAATATTATAGGCAAAAATAGTAGTTGGATGTGGAACAACGATCATTAAGAAAGTCAATTCAATTATTAGCATAGTATGCTTGTAAGCTAAGTAAGAGAGATCTAGTGAAATGAATTCCATGAGAAGTTGTAGAATAAACATAATGTAGAATTCGTTTAACTCCACTAAGTGTTAGCAAGATAATTAAGAATTGAGAGACTTCATTTACCATAAATTGAATGTTAGGTCAAGTAAGATAAATGTATTAAAAGTTGCCAATAATGCTATAGTACTCAATGAGATCAAAGAGCAGAACGCCACAATTTTTAAAGAGAGGAAGAGTGTGCAAGATGGGTGTGTTGGCAAGTTTGAATTTGTTAAGGTTTGTATGGAGAAGGTCTTTAGTATATTATGTTTAGGTAAGAAGAAGACCATGAGAAGTGGTTTTGGTTTTGTTTCTAAAAAAATGATGAATTAGACCTAAGTTTTTGATAGAAAAGGTAGAATTAAGATCATTGATAAAAGAGGTAATGAAGGAATGTGAAAAACCTGTAACCAAGATATCATCCACAAAACTAAAAGAAAGGTTGTGAGATGGAGTTTTATAAATGAAGAGAGAGTTTTTAGATTTAGATGAGGTAAAATTGAGATTAAGATGTTTTTGACTCAATCAATGAAACCAAACACATAGAGCTTGTTTAAGAATATAAAGAACTTTGTAAAGTTGAAACATATAATAAGAATGTTAGGGATTTGTAAATCTAAGAAGTTAAGATATAAAAAAAGATTTTTGGAGATAATTATGAAAAAAGACGTTATTGACATCGAGCTGACGAATGGACCATTTGTTAAAGTGGGTCGAGATAAGAATAATATAGATAGTTATGGGTTTGACAAATGGACTAAAAGTGTCATTGTAATCAATTACTAGAATTTGATGGTATCCCTTGGAAATATGATGAACTTTATAGAGCTTAAGAGAATTAACAGGACTTTGTTTTGTATGAAAGAACCATTTTCAACCTACAATGTTGTTGACAAAAAGGGAATAAGAGTCTATATATTGTTGCCATAAAGAGTAGTAAACTCATCAAGCATGACTTGGCGTCAATGAAAAATTTTGTTAGCTTTAGGAGAAGATGTGGGATTGAAAGTATGAGAGCTGTGTATTATAATAAAGTATGTGATATAGTCAGAAAAGGTTTAAGAAATATGGGTATGATCATATGTACATTTGATCATGGGGGAGAGGGTAGCTAGAGGTGAGGTAGTGGGTTGAGTTAAGGAATTTGGAGAATGAATAGATGGAATGAGTGAGGAAAATGGTTAAGAAGGTAGATGCAATTATATAGGTGAGTGAGAAGAGGAAAAAAGAGGAAGAAGGTGCAATAAGAGAGGATTTGACATAAGAGAATGTATTTTTTAGAAAACGAACATGATAAGATATGTAAAATTTGAAAATGATAGGATCAAAACAGTGACAGCATTTGCATTGAGAAGAATAGTAAATAATAAGTAGAGTCTAGAAAAATATGTACAATAAAAAATACGAAGACAAGAAAGAACAAATTTAGTATGAAAAAGTAGTTCATGTAGGGATTTACAACAGAGAACAAGAGTAGGTAGCAAGTTGATAAGATAGATAATAGTAGAGTAAGCTTCAAATAAGAACTTAGAGAGAGAAGCATAAAAAGAAGAAAAAGTGAGACTTGTTTTAGTTATATGGTAAATTTTGCATTCAACAAGACCATTTTACTAGGGAGTATGATGGCAAGATCATATAAAAATTAATGCCATGAAAAGTGATATATAAGATAAAAGCACCTTTAATAAGTTCAAGAACTTTATTACATTAAAAATTTTTGAAAATGTGGAAAAAGGTTTTTAATAGTAATTTTAAAATTTTGAAAACAAAGTAAGGCATGGGATTTCTAAGCTATGAAAAAATCTATGTATAGTGACTAAAATCATCTACAAAAATAATAAAATATCTATAACTAGAAAGAGAAAGAGATAAAGAGAGTGCCTAAATATTATAATAAATAAGTTATAAAGGTTTTGTAAAAATAGGAGAAGATAAAAGAAATAAAAAGTGAATACTTTTTCCTTGAAAACAAATGGTTTAAGGAGTTATGACGTTTGACTTAGTAGGTAAAAAATGAGAAAAACTAGAGAGTGTAGATCAACATAGATCACCAGACATTGATGCTGCATATCCAAGTGAATTGAAAGTGACCGTGAAAGCAACTTAATTTCTAAAATATAAGGAAATCTTTACTAGTAGAGATTATTGTAGATGATTCCTATGACAAGTGATATCTTAATTTTGGGGTCCTTCATAACACAACTAAATTGATTAAATTTAATAAGATAAGAGCTATCAATAATAAATATGGCTACAAATAGCAAATTATTAAAAAGATGGAGAATAATTAAAATATCACTAAAGTGAGGTGGACAAGTGTAAGTAGAAATTATTAAGGTACCAGTAGAAGATCTAAGAAGGGTATTTCCAATACTAACAACTACTTGGTTTGAACCTTCATACAATGTGACAAATTTCATAAGTTGAGAACCACGAGTCATATATCAGTAACTCTAATGTTAAATAATCACCAAGTATCATTACTAGAATAGAATTAAGAAATATCTATATCAAATTGAATATTCATGGCACAGAAAGCTATGGTGAGGATACTAATAATATGTTGAGTCCCATATTAGTGATTATAAGATTCAAAGTATGAAAATTTATAGTGAACAATAATGTGCCCTTGAATCTAATAAATTTGACATTGTGCTGGAGATTTGGATTGGTAAAAGATATTTTGGATGTGGTTTGGATATTGGGCCTAGGTATTATATTTGGAATATAGAAAAGAATTCTATTTATGGTTAGGAAAATGGATCGAGTGTGTATGAGGGCCAAATGACCCATTGAGGAGCCTAGCATGCGTTGCTCGACTGGTAACCTAGAAGCAATAACAACCTACCAATGCCTACTTGAGTTTAGGATTTTTCCCAACGATGCAATTTTGTCTTGTAGTGCAGCTTATTCCTCCAGTATCGTCTCCCTCTAGTACTGTGTGAAGACGGGCTACCAGTGTATGAAGTAGCAAGCACCGTGTATGAAGTGATACAAGTTGTTACTCATAGCAGATTAGCTTGCCTCAAAGCTCAGGAAACGAGATAGGAGATTTACGGTGTTTAATGGTAGTGATAAAAAACTTGGTACTCCACAAGTAAACCATTAAGGGTAAAGAGAACAAAGTCCAACTTCAGGAATCTAGTCTCTTACAACAGTAAGCTCGTCGACAGTACTGAAGATGATCATTAAGAATTCAGAGATAGAAGTTAGTCCCATCTTGAGAGAGTGTTGGTATGGTCGAGTCGGTCGTGCTGGGCCCGAGCCCATTCGTAATGATCCACAGGCCGATTGGTCCAATCTTCAAA
>JAOTAY010000005.1:37825074-37841563 GCA_025629805.1 Erythroxylum baracoense
CCTCACTGAGTTCGCAAAACTCACCAAAATTGCAACGTTGTCTTTTCAGGACCGAGAGTAGACTCCTAGCTTCAGAGAGACTTTTCCAGCCGTGTAGATTGTGTTGGCGAGAAAAGTCATGACTCACAGGTCGGTCAGCTGGGACTTTTGGGATGACCTAGATAGATCAGATGTTCTTCCTCTTTTATATAGCATATTGTACTAGACTTTTTGGATTTATGTATAGACAGTACAGTATGATAGATGTACAAACCTTTGATTTTGATGAAATGAAACGAGGAAGAAGTTGATGTTAAAAAAATATATATATTGTGATTTTCTGTTAATAATTTATTGTTAAAAATTAATGTGATGTCATGTGGAGTGTACATAGTGATCGCAAGTAGCTCTCCCTTATCATAGGATATGTACCGGAATGACTTGCGGGCGTCCCGGTACGTACCCTACAATAAGGGGGTGCTACACCAGCTCTATAGTGTCATTTGACATGAGATTTTGCCACGTATATACCATTCATGTGTGTTCTTTAAGACACGAGAATCAAAATTTATTAATACCCTTTTCATATCTAATAGAAAATGCAGTCCTATCAAAATCTGTAGCATGAACCATAAAAAGGAGGCTTCTTTTGTTGCTTGAAGTTTAACGAGTCACTAATTGGGGCTGGTTGTCAGCATAATCTCCGTCATGGATTTCGCAGATCATTTTTCTCCATTAAAAACTTGATGTTATTTTGGTCCTTCATGTTTCAAATTTGAACCGCTGGCCTACTGGTCCAGAAATTTTCGGAAACAACACTAATGGGCTTCACCCTTAATGTCCCTCCACTGCTTTCAGTGAGCAACAACAGCGAATCAAGTAGTTAGTTAAACCGTATTTGAACCCACTTGGGATTAGTCTCTTCGTAAATGGAGAGAGAGAAAATTACAAGTGTCTTCAATCTTAAAATTTATGAAAATTTTCAGTTCTCTTGGATCGGTAAGATGTGAAAGATTGGTGCAATGGTAACTGGCCTACATCCTAAGTCAGAGAATTAAAGTTCAAATCATGAAATTTCCTTTATGGGTCATGAGCACTTGGTGGAACATGCTTTGGTTTAAGCATATCACAATATGTTCTAGCAAGATAAAGGCTATAAGAATAGAAAAAGAAAAAGTGTAACTAAATAGTCTGCTCTTTCTCTTTGAAAAGAATGGTGGTGAAGATAACCTTTGGTTAGAATTATTGGCAAAGAAAGAGATGTTTTACTAATAATCTCTTCTCATCAATTACGTAGTCATCTTTAACGCCTCATTCTTGCCATTTGGGGGAAGCCTCCCTCATTATTGATGACCATTTGGACTTTAGATTCAAGTGGGTGGCGATTGAATATGAAGTTTCTTCTAAATCTGCCTTCAGGGTTGGTGCACTTTCAAGCTTTGAAACTTCTTATGCTCGAATTAGATTACCTTAGCTCATAAGAAAGTTCTTTAAAGTTTGTTAGTTGTACACAATAGAATGAAAAGTTAAGAGGAGACATTAATGATGTCATTTACTCTTGAGAAAGATGTACAGCAACAGATTAAGAGCCGTAATTGATTGAAATTTAATGAAATCTGGCAATTCTCTACAGTTGATTTTGATGGAAGCTATGCCAGTGTTGGAATAAAACATGTCTTCTTGTTTCCTTCAAGAGACTGCTAACTACCGATATAAATTTTTGCATTACTGTGTCATAATTAGTATCTGTTGGGGGTTCCTTAGGTGGGTCAGATTACAATTTATGGTTGGTGTACCCAGGACACAATGTCTCGGTCCATCTCGTTCTTGACCAATATTTGGCCAGAAAAAGGGACCAAAAAGGGCATATGTTGATGTGTGGAAGTTAATTTCCACGCAGAAAACCATTTCTTTTCGTTTTGGGAGAAGGATCAAGACCTTTTATTACTAATCTATAGGATCATTTCAATGGAAAACCATGTTAGTTTAACTCTTTATCGACCAATATCTAGCTTCATAGAGGACATAATCATGCTACGCTTGATGTTTCGTACCATATCAAAACAAAGTGTTTGAATATTAGTGCTAAGGCCTAATTTAGAAGAGCGATTGATAATTTACTTAAATCAACTTGCTGTATTTGAGATTACTATTTTGGTAACTGCTGAAACGTAAAAATAAGTGTTTAACAAGTGCGATTGCAATTGCTGAAAAGAAATAAATGACTAAAAAGTTCATTTATTTAATAAACTATTAATTATTGTATAAATAATTTAAAAATATATTATTAGTTATATAAATTTAAAATTATAAATAATAAAATATTAAATTAAAATAAGAAAAATATAAATAAAATAAATTTAGTGAATAAAATATTTCATAAAATATATTATTAGTTGTATAAATTTAAAATTATAAATAATAAAATATTAAATTAAAATAAGAAAAATATAAATAAAATAAATTTACTAAATAAAATATTTCATAAAAAAATATATATTACTAGTCATATAAATTCAAATTATAAACAAGAAAATATTATTTGAGGGTATAATGGAAAATAATAATTTTCATAAGTTTATTAATAGAAAGTAAAATTTCTACCGTAGAAGCACTTTCCTATCACAATCCTCTTTCTATTTATCGATTTTTACAGTAGCAACATATTTTCCTCCAACCTCTGGTTGTTCCCCAGTAAATCCAAATATGTGACTATGTTTGAAAACTGTAGTAAACAAGTACTTATTCCTACTATACCGTAAATTTAAATGCAATCTTAATGTTGTGTAATTTATATTTATAAAGGTGTTATAGGAACTATATAATTTTAAGTAAATAGTTATATTACTTCTTAGTTGGAGGAGTACATCGGAACTTGGATTGCTTTGACCTAACCCAAGCCATTATGATTATTAATTCTCCTACTTGGGATAGTGACACACCACAGGCTCAATTAGCCCAAAGTGACTTAAACATAAGTTGGAAAATGTTGTTTAGTCAGAGAAAGACACCAATAATCAATCCTTGTATTGAAATCAGAAGATTCGAGCTTTTGGGTATGGACAAAAGGATTATGTTTTTTTTTTTCAAATTTTGGTGTGTGCGGTCACCGCCTAATGCGCCACGTGGATGTGGACCCACGTGCAAGCAATGTGAGTTAAAATGATAGAAAGCTTCATTTTTTTTTTTTTTTTATATAAGAGGGAAAAAGAAACCGATTACACAACGTGTCTGGGGAAGCAAACTCTCGACATATCCTCTAGGAGGAGTACATGACACCTAATAGGTGGAAGATCAAAATAAATAATGCCAATCGCAAAATGTGCAGCATATCTCGATAGAAAGCTTCATTACACGTACTTCTCGTTTAAGCTTTCAGTTAGATACGAGTCTGGCGCCGATTACACTACAAATTCAACTTTGGCATTAGTTTGCTTTTACTTCTCTAGTCGGCAAAGTCAAGGTCGTCCTAATATTTTATAATTCTCTAGTAAAGTAAAAAGGGTTTTTATATTATCTCTTTTTATTTTTTATAAGTGTTAAAAGTGGGTATTTGTAAAATATAAAATGAAGCAAAATAAAAATAGGTCAAGAGTGAACTCGAACAGGGTACAAATTTACTGAAAGAATGATGCGGATTTAGTTGAGAACTATATCACGTAATCCTTTTCTAAAACTTGTTAATTGTTAGAAAGACTTAACTCACCGCTAAAAGCTAGCTTAAGAGGGGAGATTTGCACACTATTATAAATTGTTGAATGCTCTTATAGTTGTCAGATGTGAGATTCCTGACACACCCCCTCAATCTAAAGCAGGACTGGACATCTGATGGACATATTGGGCAAAGGGATATAACCAGGCACCGCTCCAAACTATCGAGACAAACTGACTCTGACATCATGTTAGAAAGGCCTAACTCACTCTAAAAAGCTAGCTCAAGAGGGAAGGTTTGTACACTATTATAAATTGTTGAATGCTCTTATAATTGTCCGATGTGAAATTCCGAACATTAATTAATATTTTAGTCTCTGATTCATTCTTTTAAAATAAGCCGTTGGATTAAATGGACGAACGGGATAAATTACGTGATCGTCCATCTCGTTCGTCTTAAGTATATATGCTTAATAAAAACTTCACTCCATGCATAGAAATTCACTATTAAGCCATCGAATACTTCTTTGACCTTTTTTTTGTGCCGAATGTCCGACTTCTTTTGACACTTGATTTGAACTTCTAGCAAGTTATTTGAGCACCTCTTCACGCCTTTTGTATATAAAATCTAGATGACTTGGTCAGAAGTTGATTCTTATCCATTGGCAACTCGATTCAAGAATCGAATTGGCCGTTGATGAATTGTAGGTTTGTAGATAGAAAAACTTCCCAAGCCCCATTTAAAGATGAGAATCTTGTAGTGTGGTTTTAGCTTGGTCAATGAATAAACTTTAGAAAAGACACCGTTCAAGTATATCATGCTAATGCTTGATTAACTAAAGCCCCGTTATATCAAATATCTACACTTCATGGAATTAACAATTAAAGCACGTTGACAATGAGGAATGACGTAAATGGTGTAAACTTCTCACTTAAAGTTCTTCTTTTCAGAAAGTATTAAATTCGAGTTACATAAAAGGAGGAGAAATGGAAAGTTTTCCTATTAATAATTCTCTAGTTGTCTGGACAAAGCTCCTTGATCGGATCAATTATGGACGCTGGTTTTCTGCGACAGTGTGGGAGTTGAAGCTACTAGGTAGGAGTGGGCAAAAAGTCCAAAAAAATCGAATCGACCTGCAAAATCGAAAAAACCGAACGAAACGGGTTGGTGTGGAGAGTGATGGATGATCGGTTCAGTTTTGGATATTGAAAAATCGACTATATCAGTTCGGGTGCGCTGTAGGCAAAATTTTTTACCAAACCGATCGAGTAAAAACAAAAAAACTTTATATTTTTTTATACTTCTAACTTTAAGTATATAAGGTAAGTTTACAACTTTGCAAGTATGAAAATCACCCAATAGGTCATAAAAGGAAATAAAAGCGTTGGATATGTACCAAAATTGGCCTAAATTTTAAGGCTCAAGATTAGGGCCCAAACCGATTGAAGTAACCAAACCGAACTGAACTGCAAGGCAAACCAAAAATTCGGTTCCATCTGACATTCGGTTCGGTTCGGTTTTCTTGTGTCATAAAACCGATTATTTAGTTCAGTCTAAAAAACAGCTAAAAATTGACCGAACCGAACTGTGCCCACCTCTACTACTAGAGAACTTGAGGGCTGCTAAGAACCTGATGCTGAGCAGAGTCAACGATCAATCAATAGTTAACTAATCAAGTATGTGACGACTTCTTATGCGCAAAAATATACAGACTAAGTAGGAACCTTAGAAATCGTGGGATTCCATATTTACATCATTTAGAGCTCTTGGGATGAGATATTAGGAACTTAGGATTAGACTAACTAAGCTAAGATACCTAATGAAAAAAAAAATGTTGAGTTTGAGTGGATAGGTTTCTAAACAAAATATATCCAACAGAGACGAAACAAGTAAACAATATTAATACTTGGAATTAGCTCTAAATTAACCCAAAGCCCTGTTAAATCAAAGTGTCTCATCTTCCCCCGACTTGGAAGATATAAAAAGAAGAAAAGGCTATCTATAAAAAAGTGTCTTCTTATATATACTTATTTTCTTACCTATCTCCGTAGAAAGTCTTTCAACCACTTATTTGTATAAAGAAATGTTTGAACCGATAAGATAAAAAGTTTAAAGTTTAAAAGAATCAACCGATATTAGATCGTTATAAAATCATTTCAAATTTGAATAAAATTAAAAATTTTAAAAAATGATTGAAAAAGATTGTCAGTTTAATTAAAAAAAAGACTCTTAAATAAAAATTAGTTAGTTTATTTTGATCTATAAAAATAATGTTTTAAAAATCAAACCGATAATTAAACTGATAAGACAACAAATTTAATGTTTAAAAGGTTCAAATATCATTGTATTGTTATAAAACTGATTAAAGATTGAATAAAATTGAAGAATTTGATATATGCTTGAAAGAGATCATTCTTACTTATCGAAGAATTTAAAGTTTAATTAAAAAAGAGTGATAAATAAAAATTAATTGATTTATTTTAGTTTATAAAAATTTATTAATTTAAAAAATTGACTGATTAATTAATAAACTGACTATTTTTTAACAACAAAATTTATTAAAGGAAACTCAACCGAAAAGTTAAAAATTGAAATAAAAAGTTGGCTGATTAAAAATTTTTGTGGTTAAACTAGTCGAACCGTTTAAATTTTTTAAGTCCTTAACAAAAAGATACAATTTTCTTGTTAGATTAGACTACTTTCATCACTTTTAAACATTTAGTAATAGATAGAGGGGATAAAGAAATAGAGAAAAGGAGGAGAGAGGATTAAAAAGAAAGAAAAAGAGAGGAAGAAATGATTTTAAAATTTATTAATTAATTATTATATTTTTCAATATCTACTAATATCTTTCTTGTGACAGATTCAAAGTCAGTGATCAAATTTTCGGTTCTAATTATGATATTCTTATTATATTTCATTAAATCTTATGTACATGTTTATGTAAATCCTATATAAATATATAAATAAGATTTAATAGGACATAATTAAAACATAATAATTGAAACAGAAGATTTCATGTACTAAAATCCTTGACTTTTTCAAAATGAAAAACCAAGTAGACGGCATACGTTAACTTTTTATTATACTATGGTTGTTTAATTTTTATGCATATCCCGATAGTGCATCGTTGCATTATTTTGTTAATATATTATATAAAAGGACATGTGAAAGGGCTACCAAAAGTCTTGGTTTTTGGTGTAAAGGTCCCACCTTTTAGATGGTAAGCTTGACTTCTATCATTGGATGCATTGCGTCTTTGTCTTGCTAAATGACCATAAAATCAAAGTTCTAAAGGAATGTTTTGGAGCTTATTGTACTTATTTTCTTTTACAGTAAACAATTAATAAATCACAAATGAGCAATTCCCACTGTCACACAGTTAAATTATTAAATTGGTACTTTGTCTCTAATTTATAAATTCAGATTTTAGATCTAAGTTGCCAAAAGAAGCTGAATTGAATGATGAGGATTAGCCCTATAATGCAATGACCATTTAGGGGCAGCTTTCCATGTGTTCTTATGTTTACCACTGGGAAAAGATAAACAAACAAAACTTAAGATTTCACTATCACTATGAACTTGTAGTGAAAGCTTGGTATAAAGAGTCTTGTTATAATAATTGGTTGAAAACGAGGGTCAGTGAGATGTTGACGTACATTTGAAGCCCAAAAGGCTAAATGTCTAATATAATTTCACTTGACTTGAGGATGGTCCTATAAATATTTCTTAATGTTTTAAAAATTAAACTAAAAGTTAAACCGATAAGACAAGAAGCTTAAGGTTTAAAAGATTTAATCGGTATTAAATCATTATAAAACCGACTAAATATTAAATAAAATTAAAAAATTTATATATGATTAAAAGAGATTGTTTTTATCAAAAGAGATTGTTAAATGAAAATGAATTGATTTAGTTTAGTTTATAAGAACTTATTAATTTACAAAAATTGATCAATTATAACTGATTAACTTTTAACAATAAGAATTATTAAAATAAATTAAACTAAAAATTTTAATACCAAACTGAAAATTGAACCGTTTAAAAATTTTAAGATTGAACCGATTAAACTAATTTAGTTTCTTAGTCATTGATATTTATTTCTATTAGAAAATAACCTTTTATTATTGGTAATTATGTATATACTTGGGCTAGTTATCGCATCATTTACGGTAAAGGGGTCCTGTAAATATTTGGCAATTCTAACATTTTGAATCATTCAATACTAAGATAGTTTCTACACATTTTTATTTTCTTAAAGTGTATAATACCATTAAATACATATAATAATTTATAAATTATATATACTTTAAATAAACAATTTATTAATTTAATTAACATTTTAATTAAATTATATCCTTAAATTGAGTTACACTTGTCCCACAACATTCGAAATTACAATCTTTTATAGAGGTAATTTGCTCCATCAATTTTGGACACCTTGTTAAAAGGCTACACAGCTTTTGATAGTGATGAGCTCTCTAAAAAAACATGACTTATATGGCAAGGGGTCTCTCCGTGCCCCCATGCCTTTCCCTTATATGACAATTACTGAGCGGTGTCTCAATTCTAATACATGCTTGAACCCTGCCCAACTATACAATAACATTCCCTTCTTGTTTCACAGGTACACGAGCTAATCCAGCAGAAAAGATAAAAAGTAAACAGGGGGAAAATTTGAACATTTGAAGGAGTTCAAGTTCAACTCTTATATTTGCCAGACTGCATATATAATGTTCATACTGTTGATAAGTGATTGAAAATGTCCAATTGCTCATTCTAGCAAATGGAATCCCTCTCCCATTAAGAATTAAGAGGAAAAAGAAAAATTCTAATATCTGAGTGAGTACCATCCATCACTAGCAACCATTACAAAGAAACAAAAAGAATAGGTTGGGTCCTACCAAAATAATAACTTGTTTGACAACCTTCCTTTATGCCCCATCCTCTTGTCACGAAAACCCATCTCAATTATATTTTTTTTCCCTTCTTCTTCAACTTCGAGGCTTGAGAATCATCTAACTCGGTCAGATTATAAACAAGTATACAAGATAATAATACACATTTTGCTGGCTAAAGACTTTCCACATATTCGTTTTGCATACCTTTCCAACAAGTTCACCTTCATCCAAAATTGTGTGTTGCAGCCCCCTTCATTCAGTCCTCCCCAGCTCCTTCAGGTCTCCTCATTCAGCAGGAGCGTGCTGACATTGTCATTAACAGGCTTTCCAAAAGTTTCCAATCTTATTCAACCTTCGTTGTCTTTTCACACCCACATCTGGGGTTCGAGAGCCCAATAAATACTTTTACTCCCCCGCTTGCTGTTTCTGTTCTGCGGGTTTCACCTGAACTGCAGCCGGAACAGCATGTCCATAAGGAAAGCTAGCAGACAGAAGCTGATGTGCCTTCCCTGCGGACTGTGCAGTAGCAGCAGCAAACTGGGCATGAACAAGACCTTGTGCAGGCAAGCCACCACCTTTAATACTGCTAGCTGCAGCACCAGCAGAAACAACTGCCTTTGAAGGATCACTGGTGTTAGTATTCGACAAGGAAAGCATTCCTGTTGACGCCCCTGATGACCCTGGCGGTTGCTTCTGCTGTTGGTCTCGGTGTCTTTGGAGATAAAAGCCAGTTGCAGGCGAAGAGGTATTTGATAAATTTGTTGCACGTTGAGCTTGAGCTTGAGCTTGCATGTATGCATTCGCATACATCATATGTTGCTGCATCGCATGCTTTGCTACCTGTTGTTGATGCTGTTGCTGTTGCTGCTGTAATTGTGGCATAGCTCCGGGGCTAGATGAAGGAACAATGTTATGTGGATGACCAAGGATTGGTTGAATATTCCTTCCCCCAATTGGGGATGACTTCTGTGTTGGCACAGAGTTGGTCTTAGTATGCCCTGCTTTATTACTTGTGGAGGTGGAAGTTGTCCTTGGGCTTCCACCCGCACCTTTGGAAATGGATGATGTCGTAGGTGAACCCACTCCCATTGAAGGAGATGGGGATTGATTGCTATTGGCTGGTGGTTGTCCTTGTGAAATAGCTGATGATTTTGAGTTAGTTGCAAAAGATATTTGTGTGTGGCCTTGCGGAGTCCGTCCTTGCTGTTGGGAAAGGTTTTTGAGTGATGATGAAGTTGAAGCAAAAGATTGAGAAGGTATTTGGGATGTGGTCGACCTAACAGAATTTTTCCACTGAGGAGATTGAGCTGGGCCACTGCCGCTCTGCACGAGATTTTGAGGAAAGCCAGAGAGCACATTAGAGAATTTACCAGCAATTGCTGATGGCGTGGAAATGTGGTCCGCGTAAACATTTCCACCACTACTTGTTGGCGCTTTGCTTCTCGCAGAAGCAGTAGAAGAAGGTGCCTATAACTGCTGCTTCTGAAGTTGAATCATCTGCTGTGATTGTGGTTGTTGTTGGGTCCGTTGCAGTTGCTGCTGCATAGAAATACTTGTACTATTCATAGCAGCTGATGTAACATCATTGGATGTCCGTGCTGTCGCAGATCCTAGGTTAAGCGTTCGTGCTGAACTATCAATCACAGTGCTGCTAGGTGCTGCTGAAACAGACGCATCTGTTAGGTCTGGACGAGAAAAAGCAATCAACTGTCCACTGGTTGCTGCAGTCTTTCCACCTGCCATGGACTTTCTCTCATCTTCCACACTAGAAGATTCATTCTCCCTCTTCTTGTGCTGTGCTGCTTGAGCAGCCGCAGCAGCTGCCATAAACTGATAGCCATGCCTTGCAGTCTCGGGAAGGCTTTGAAGAAGAGCATGATTTTGTGCGATGGCTGAAATATCCAAGCCTGGAGCTGTTGCAGCTCCATTAATGGAAGCAAATGACATGGCAAAAGCCTGAGAAGGAAGAAGTTCAACCCCAGCCTTTGTGCTGTGAGGTTGCGGCTGCAGCTGTTTCTTTTCACTAGGATTGCCACCAGCATTGTTGACACCACCACTTGTGCCAACTGATGCTGGATGCATCATAGCAAAATTTGGCGGGTGCATGGGCATCGTGAAATTATGACCATATAGATTCATACTTGCTCGAGGCACTTGAGTATCAGCACTTGAAGGGCTATCTTCACTGCCTAATTCCCCCTCAAGCCGAGCCTGATGGAGGGCATTCTGGCCTTGTTGCCGCTGCTGAAGCTGCAATGCTTGCGATGCCTGGGTTTTGGTGGTCGGGAAGCCTTGCAAATTCCCATTACTTCCATTAGTGACACTTCCATGTGGCCTCTGCTGATTGACTTGATTCTGTAAATGCTTCTGGGATGATGAGGAACCAGTAGAAATACTTTGGTGTTGGTGTCCTTGATGGCTTTGTTGCAACTGCGTCGGAGGTGGTTGCTGTTGTTGAAGCTGTGAAGGGTGGAGAATTTGAGAAGAATAGAAGGTCCCGTTAAAGAAAGGCATAGGCTGAGGATGCGTCCCTCTATAAGCTGGAGCTGGCCCTAAATGTGCAGGAATAGGGATAGGGTACGGTCCATTCTGCAATATTGCTAAGTACTGGGTTTCATTGCCAGGCATATTGGGGTAGTTGAAGCTCATTGCTGGACCAGTAACTACCGCTGTTGAACTGGCACTAACTGGCGCAGAACTAGAAGCACTTGAAGTAGCCCCTCCAGCAGGCAGGGGGGATTTTGCACTAGCCCGAACAGAGTTAGTGACTGCTGACTGTTGTTGACTCAAAGGGAAGATAAAAGCAGGACCGTGCTGAAATTCGACAAAAACCCAAAAATCACCAACTGTCAGGAAGTAGATCCTTAACACAATGGCACAACAAATACTATCTCCAACTGAAGTAAGGATCATACCAGGATATTACTAGGTGCTCCAGGCGGTAAAGCTTGCTGGAGTAAAATCTGTTTTCTCTGAGCTGTTTCCGTTATGTTGCCAGCCTGAGAACTCTTGTCTTTCCCTGAATGGGAAGGAAGACCCTGCCCCTTGTCTTGCACGGCGTTTAATCCTTTACCAGCTTGCATTTCTGTGGGGGGGACAGTATTTAAATTACAGGCCTTTGCCCCAAGCTGTAACGCAGAACCCGGCGCAGCTGGCCAGAATGGATTCATCCTTGTAAATTGCTGGTGGTAGTGAATATTCCGTGCGATGTACCAATGGGTAGCACACCTCTTTGGCCGTGGTTGGTTAACGAGCAAATGCGGAGGCTACACAAGGTTTTTGGAGAGAGAGAAGAAAATGGAATTGAGACGTCAGAATCCACTGGAAGAAAGCCTGAAAATGAACTCGACGGCGTAATAAACAACAAGACGATGTAATGACAAACCTGTAAAGCTGCAGATGCAACAGAGCTTCCATCCACGGATACAACTCCTTGTAAAGGTGCCATATATCTGTTTGATTAGAAGAGCGTCACTTTCTGAGCCGAGAGAATCTAAAGGACTGGGGTACGACTTTCAATATTCGAAGTTAATAATGAACACAACAAAACATGACAACACTACAGTACCCCATGTGAGGAAGCCCGGGCCAGCCAGCCATAGACATTGGCAAAGACAAAGAGCTTGATTGAGCTGAAAGCAAGATTGAAAAAAACCAAATTTATGACAGTAAATCAATGTGAAAAAAAATAGAGAATAAAAATTTTCCATTCACAAAAAGTAGCATCATCCCCAAAAGAAGGGGGAGGAGGATGAAGAAGAAGAAGAAGAAGAAGAAAAAAGTAAATATTACCATTTTTCTCAAGATTGGGTTGATGGTGTTGCTCCTGGATATTCTGTTGCGGCTTGTCTCCACTGCGAGAAACAGTAACAGTACCACTACTTCTGTCACTCTTCTCCGAATCCAGCTGGAGATCAATATTCCTCTCTTTATTATTAACAATTGGCTTCAGAGACTCAACCTCTCCTGTTGCTGCCACTTTAGCCTTTTTCTCATCAAGTTCCACATTCATATCTTCCTTCCCAATTTTCACTGCTTCCTCATTTTCTTTGATCGTAGCCTGTGCGCACAAACAAAAGCAATCATAAACACACCACAATTAATTCCCAAGTCTACACCTTTTACCAAAATAGAGCTTATGTGAGGAAAAACAGTGTTGGTGGTCCCCACTCACCGTTTCAACATCTCTGACCACTGCTTTAGAATCTACAACCACAAAATCAATCTCGCTGTCCCTTTCGGGAGATGATCTCAACGGAGGAGGAGCCTGTAAAACCGATACAAACAAAAAAGCTCAAGAAAGAAATAAAATAAAACAAAATAGAGTTTTCATAAATCCTCACCATCAGATCTATCTGGAACTTCTCTTCTCTCTGACCTTCATTCTCAGAAACCATAGTTTTCCTGTGAAAGAACAAAACCAATTTCCCAGCCATTGAGAATCGGACATCATCCTACGACAAGAGAATCAAAGTGAAGGAAACTGAATGAATGTTATCTTACGGTTTAGGGGGTGCCAAGGTTTCGCAATCATCTTCCAACCCAACCCTAGATGAAGATTCCTTCTTGGGTGACTCTGGCTCCTGCTTGGTCAAAGCTGTATCTTTAGTCTCTAAATCTTCAGTCACCTGCTTCAAATCCGATAACAAAGTAGAACTACTTAGGTTCTCCTTCTTCAGAGAATCCGGCTGCAATTGCAACTCTGCTGATGAAGAAGCTGAGTGATTGACCAACAATTTGCATGAAACTCCACCATTTGCAACTGGGTTTGTTGAATTCTTTTCTGCATTAGGAGAATAATTATCGATTTGTGGTGGCAAATCCAAATCCGCCTTGGTTGTGGACGAAATGGGGCCATTACGAACTGGTAAATTTGATTGACCCTCATCCTCGTACTTAACGGGTCGCGGTCTTTTTCTCTTCGGCGCTGCAAATTTGTACGAGATTTCACCGATACCAAAAAGGCAAAAGAACCCGTCAGTTAACTCCCCAAAACTGGAACGGTTTATGTTCTGTTAAGTTGACATGAACCTGGGAATTGGACTGAAAATATGGGAATCTTAATTTGATCCCAAATTTTCTATCTTACTCCGCCATTTTCTCAGCAACTGAACAGAACATTGGAGAAGACGTTCAAAGAGAAGGAGTTGAGTTTTGAGATTTTTGACAGCCCAAGGAAACTCACCAGTAGCAGAAATGGGGGTAGTAGCAAAAGAGCTAGAATTAGTTAGAGGAATTGAAGACGACTGAGGTGAGGAGTTAGAGATCGGCGACGAAACTCGGGATTTGGCATCAGCAGTGAGCTTATGGTTGCTCATTTCTTTTGAAGAATCAAACTTCATGCCATCACCTGCAATCGTATCCTGCCTTGAAGGTCCTTGAGGCTGATTCATCAGTCCATACAACACTTGGGCGATCTCCATCTCAATCTCGTCTTGAGTCGAGGAAGCAGACTTTGAAGACGATTTTGGCGGTCTCTGCTTTGAACCATTAGGCTTCTACAAAAAGCAAAAACATTTTTCACTCATTTGAACGAACGCATCAAGAAATCAATAAAAAGAAGTGAAGTACCAAAGGAAAGTCACAAACCATCTTCTTTTTAACCGAAGCATTAGAAGAGGACGGCGAGACTGGTGCCGGAGACGCGGAAGCTGAAGCCAACACCGTCGTGACGCAAGGACCACTGGATCTCACGGGAGATGAAGAAGCTTGGCGGTTAATTTGCTCCGTACCAACTCCACCATTTAAAGCCCAACAATCATGAGACCTCTTAGCAGATGCTGCGAAATATAAATTTATTAGCCAAGGAGGATCGATCCGCACACTGAAAAATCTCAAACTCTTTTAAGCCATAACAGAAAATTCAATTCCACCTCTCTACCTGACCGAGCTTTTCTAGGCACTGACACGGCAATCATCTCATCGGGAGCCTTCCACGGCGTCACCGTAGCAGCCGTAGGAGGTGGCGGCGACGCTTTGAAAACTTTTGCCGGCGGGGGGAAATTTTTGCGATGATGATGAAGATGATTGTGGTTATTCGAGAAGGAAGAAGGATTGGGTGGGAGCATCCTCATGGAACTCCCTGGACCTCCATCATCATCCTCCTCCTCCTCATCTTCCTCTTCATTAACACTCTCCTCCGAACTATAATCTCCACCATCCTCTCTATTGGTCCCGTGGAACAACCTATCTCCTCTCCGCCTCTTTCTCCGGCTGTTCAGCCGATCTCTGTCTCTATCTCTATCTCTTTCCCTGTCCCTCTCCCGCTCTCGATCTCGATCTCGATCCTTCTTTCGCCTCACGGCCTCCGGCAGCTCCACCGGCCCATCATCCTCTGCGACACAGAAAAGACAAACTCGCTGTTAAGAGAAAAAAAGAAGGGAAAAGAAAGAGGCAGCTTATCTTAGAATAGTTAGATCTGATGTGAAAAATCACAAACCTGGTGAGTCTCTGATACTGCTATTTCTATGTCTTCTTCTAGATAAACCATTGCTTGCGACTCTCCTAGAGTCTCTGCTTCGTTCCATCTATTACCTCTCTATTCACTTACCAAATCAGCTAGATTGTTCTCAGTCCTCTCATCTCCCATCACCCGAAAACCATGCACCTATCTGATCGTTTCAGCACACAGAGCTTTTCACTTATCTCTGCACCTCTCTATCTGCTCTTTCGTTTTCTCATCTTCCAGCTATATGAAACCCACTGCAAGGCCTAGTCAACGGCCATGATCTTTCCAGCTTCGTGCCCTGTCAGATCTCAGCCTTCCATTTCAGGACGCATCTGACGGATACGATTGACTAGGACTGACATGGCGAGGTTAAGTCCGTTGGATATTCAATAGGTGTTATTTTAATCATGATTCTGATTATTTATTCCTTTTAGATTTTCATATTAAAATATAGTCTCTCCTTGTTTGTGATATTATTATTTAATGGGGACGGTCTTAATTAAATATGGGGTGAGTGAGGGTAACTTACGGTATATCTTCCATGGGCTCGGTGGTCCCCACTATAATGCCACCGAAGGCAATGGAATTTGACGGATGCAATCTGCTGTAAGGAACAATATTTGGCCGTTAGATCAAAATTTTTACGTGGCAATTATTTTCATTTTCTTAAAAGAAAACAAAACACTGAAGCACCCCTCTCCTAGTCATGCCTCAAAGTAAAGTAGTAACAAAAAGCCCCAGATACCAAGGAGAAAACAAGCCCAGGCTGGCACCGAACCACAAGGTTCGGTATTCCGATTTTGATCAATGAGTACCATCTGGATCGTTGGTTCATTCCAATCAGACGGCGGAGCATCTCGGTGAAGCGGCGGTGGCTCGAGCCCGGATCACGGAACTTCCGAGAATCGTGGGACCCGCAAGAATTTGCTAGGTAGATGCTTATCTGGAAATTATTTCCTCGCCCTTGGCCTTTCTTGTCACGTTCCCGGGCCCCACTTTGTTCAATAATAATAACAAAATTGAAAAACAAAAGAAAAAAGAGGAGTAGAAAGAACAACCTACCAGCTCGGCCCAAGTTCACTGTGCAGTGAAAAAAGCAACCAATAGGGAAAAGAGGAAAAAAACAAACCGCTCTTGTTTTGCGCTTTTTTATAAATGCACGCGCTTATATTCGGAGTTTCACATCCCGTGAGTGCACTGAATTAAAAAAGCAGATCAGTCCTGCAAGGGAACGTCATATTCGTGACGTGTCACGACTATCAATTCGACACCTAAGCAATCACCCTCATTTTATTCTACGCCTCGGATCTCGTTACGCGCTACGCGTCGACAATCCTTCTTTTCTTTTGCCCACGCACAAACAAAAAGCCCTGTAAGAAAATATCTTTCCGCTAAAGAAGGGAGAAAGAGATAACATTACCATTACCATGGCGTCAGATATTATCCAATGACGTGGCGAGAACAGCTTCTTTTGATTTTCTATCCATTCAGACCCTCTCCTTATCTTAA
>JAOTAY010000005.1:37869325-37880957 GCA_025629805.1 Erythroxylum baracoense
AATTGGTGTATTAGCAAGCCTATGGTAGTGTAGTTTCCTATAGGAAGTTTGAGCGAAACACTAACCCTTAAACACTTGAGTGAAATGAGTGAAAACTATGAGGAAGATTCATGTGTGCATCTTTACTTATCTTTGAGTGATTGTGCCAATTGTGAGTTTGCTTGTGTACACCAACGAAAAAATAGTTATGATATACGTATTAACTTGATATTTGAGTTGGCTTGAATTTGAGGGATTGTGTGTCATGATCTTTGTGAAAATGAAGTGGTTGAATTGATTGGTTGTATTTATTTTTCTTGAGAACAAGTAAAGATTCAAGTATGGGGATGTTGATAGGTGTGCATTATAATATGTTTTTATAGGTAATTGACATGTGGTTTCTAGCATAATTGTTTTTTATTGTTCTAGTTTAGGATTCATTTTGTATGTTTTCATTAAGTTCGATTTCTATTGTGTTCTTATATGTTGGATGCCAATTGAGGGTAAGAATTCCTTATTTTTTTGTAGGAAATGAGAGGAAGTAAGTTGGAGGATGAACAAGAGAGCATAGAGGAGAAGACAACAAGATCACTTCTGGGACCAATTCCCACGTTCGTGGGAATTGGGCAAATTCCCACGGATGTGGGAAATTAAGATAGAAAGTTTCTTCTTGTAATTCCCACGCTTGTGGGAATCATACAGATGGAATTAAAATCCGAGGCAATCTACGAGGCTTCATTAAACCTAATTTTTTGGACTATATAAAGAGAATTAAGCCTCCATCTTCATGAGAGACGATACCTACCTATAGAAAGACCATCCTTGGGTGAAGAACATATGTTTGGAGCATCAAAGAAGGATTGAAAACAAGGATCATCATCATGATTGGGCAAAATAGCACAGCAACACTAAAATTCCAGATTTTGGCAAAGAAGAGAAAGAGTTTTCTTATTCACTTTCTATCATTTTAATCTCTTTCTTTCTTTGTAAAGATGGATTATTTGGATGTTGATAGTGTTATAGAGACTATGTTAGGGTAATTTTTTTATTAGAGATTGCTTTTTCATTATTTTGTCAAAACTCAAGTTTTATTGAATTGAATGATGTGTCTTTGATAATTGTTGTTCTTAATTGTCATCTTGCAACAAATTGAGAGAGTGAGTGGGATGAAAATCGTGTAGGATTGTACAATGAGAGTTGGCGACCTATAAACAATGAAAATGAAAATCGTGTAGGATTGTACAATGCGAGTTGGCGACCTATAGACAATGAAAATCGTGTAGAATTATAAGAGAGATCTCAATTAGTCAATTGATCATCCATATGATAGTGTAATAACTAGTTGAATCGGTAGAGTCATTGAGTAGGTTGAGAGATCATTCAATTGATTCCCATAAATTCAATTAGGGACAGATAGTTACACCTTGAGAGAGGGTAATTAGTGTATTCAAAAATCTAGGATGAGACACAATTCAATTAATAAAACATGGGGGAGACAGAATAAGGAAAAAGTAATGTCTAACATTCTGATCCTTGAATTCAAACTTTTTGCAATTACAGTATTATCCATTGTTCTACATTAGTCTTTTTTAATTTTAATTTAATTTTCTAGATTAATTGCATTAAACAATTTTATTTCATAAACAAAGTCTTTTCTAAATTGAGTGGTGCCTGGACATCAATCCATGTGGGATCGATATCCGCTCTTTCTAATTACAAGTCATGACCCTTTCACTTGCAGTTTTTGAGCCTAAAATAAGTAGATAGGTTTTACAATCCATCAATAGGTGTAACCGAAAGTCCTTACATCCAATTAGTTTATGATGTAGCCAGCTATACCTTTCAGGAAAATATAGAAAATCTTAAAGAAGAACCAAACCCACATGCAAAATCGTTTTTTGACTTACTAAAATTAGCTTACCAAGAATTATGGCTAAATTGTGAGACTATGGCTCAATTATCTTGAATTGCTTGAATATGGAACATAAATTCCAAAGGGCATATTTCTAATTGAAGTTTTAATAAAACTCTTGCTTGGTATAATCAATCATTGCCTCCTGATCATACAATGGTTGATAATTTTTACAATATGAAGAAACTTAAAAGGGGTCTTGGTTTGCCAATTGAAAAAATTGATTACTGCAAAATGGGATGTATGTTATTGTAAAGAGATGATGTGGAATTAAAGGAGTGCAAATTTTGTGGTCAATCTAGGTTCAAACTTAGAAAGTGTACTATGAAATAGAAATTAATACCTTAGAAGCGAATGTATTATTTCCTACTACCTCTGAGACTTCAAAGACTATATGACTTTGATGTTACTACATCTCACATGAGATGGAAACATGAACAGGAAGATGGAATAATGAGCCATCCATCAGATGCGCTCGTATGGAAATATTTCAATAATACCCATTATGAGTTTGCAAATAAAAGTTGAAATGTTAGGATAGGATTGTTGATAGATGGATTCCAACCTTTTAGTCAATCTAGCCAAAAATATTCATCATGCCCAATCATAATTACTCATTATAATTTTCCTCCATGCATGTGTATGAATGAGGCATAAATGTTCTTGACAGTGATTGTACCAAGGCCTACAAATCTAAAGCATAAAATTGATGTATTTCATTAGTATCTGGATTGCATCATCTTTAGGAATCTGGTATAGAGACATATGATATGTTTATTAAATAATTTTTTTTGTTGAGAACAGCTTTGATGTAGACTATTAGTGATTTCCTTATGTATGCTATGTTATCTAACTAGAGCACAGTAGGGAAATCTACTTGTCCTTATTTTGGTAATAATTATGATGCGTTTTATCTTCCTAATAAGGCAAAAAAAAATCCTGGTTTGACATCCACAGGAAATTTCTTCCTCCAGATCATCCATTTAGTAGCAATAAACAAAATTTCACTAAGAATAGGATGGTACAAACACCTTCTCCCCCTCACAAAGCTGGTAAAGAGATATTGTAGGAGATTGATGAATTAGGGTTACAGAAAATTATAGAAGTTGAAGCTAAAGAAGTTAATAGAAGCATTAGTAAAAACTTTTGTTTTGTTAGAGAAAACGAAGTATCTTTTTGGATTTTCCATATTATAAAACTAATTTGGTATGTCATAATCTAGATGTGATGTATATTGAAAAAATATATTTTTGACAATTTTTTCAACACCATAATGAACAAAATATAATGCAAATCACGAGCTGATTTAAAACTTTTTTGTAGAAGGAATGAGTTGGACAAAGATCTTCGGACCGGTAAAATATCCAAAAGCATATTACACTTTAGACAAAAATCAAAAGGAAATTATATGTGAATGGTTGAAAAGTTTAAAGTTTCCCAATGGTTATGTTTCGAACTTGGCAAGGTGTGTGGACATAAGGAAGAACAAATTATTTTGGATGAAAAGTCATAATTGTCATGTGTTTATGCAAAGGGTAATTCTAATTGCATTTTAGGAGTTGCTATCGAATAAGGTTTGGGAAGTTATAATAGAATTAAGTTTGTTTTTCAAAAGCTTAACATCATCTGAAATAAAGTTGGCTACAATGGGAAAATTATAAAGGAAAATTCTAGTTATCTTGTACAAATTAGAAGGGATTTTTCCTCCAAGCTTCTTTCACTATATGGAGCATCTATCCGTACATTTAGCACACAAGAAAAAACTTTTCGGTCCAGTTCAATATTGATGGATTTATCCATTTAAGAGGTAATTATAGTTACTATTTAATAAAAGTTATAGCATGTTTTAATAACAGAATTGCAATAACCCTATTAGTAATGTAGGTATTTGCATCACTTGAAGAAAAATGTCAAAAACAAGGCTATAGTTTAAAGTTCAACATGTAATGATCATTTAGTTAAGGATGCAAGTGCATTTTGTTCACATTATTTTAAGTCGCATGTGCACACAAGAGAAAAAAAGTTCCTCATAATGATGATGGGGGAGAAATGGGTGATATTGATAGTAACTTATCCATTTTCACAAATTCTGGATAAACATATAGATGGTCAACAAGAAGAATGTGAATAGAAGAAGAAATAGAGGCTGCCCATGATTACATTTTATTGAATTGTCAAGAGGTTCAACCTTTCGTGTAGTAAGTTTAAGTTGAATTTGAAATTGATTATTTGGGTTTGCGAAGTTAGTGTTGTTCATAACTAAAATACATAATAATGCTTTTAGATTATACGAGGAATGGTTACATGAGCTAATGCCCAAAAAAATACGGGATGATATTAATAAAGAAGTTGAAAGACACTTTCCTCGATGGTTCGAAAAATATGTAAGTTTTCACTTGTAATAACTGAAATGGTTGTATTATCAGATCAAATTATTTAAGTGACATTATACTATTTAATATCATAAAAATGTGTAGGTCTTAGAAGATCTAATAGAGAACAAATTCATACGTGATTCTGCAAAAAGACCTTTGTGAACTGTTAAATCGTATCCGATTTATTTTATTAAGGAACTGCATCGCTTACCCGTAACAAATCATAGACCAGGTTCTACATCGCTTACTTGTGACTGGTTAACCATTATTTATAGAGCTGGCTCTGTGTCGCTTATCTATAACAGGTTAACTGCCATATACCGATAGTTATGGAGCTGGTTCTGTATCGCTTACCTGTAACAAGTCATGGAGCTAGTTCTACATCGCTTACTCGTGGCTAGTTAACTATTATTGACGCAACTAGTTCAACATTGCTTACCCATAACATGTTAATCACCATAAATATACTGATATAATAAAATGTATAAAGCCTAATTGTGTACCATAGGCAAAAATATCTCTTACATTTATGACTCATTTTATTTTCTAAATCAAGATGGGAGGATAAGTGAATTATTTCAGTGTAACTCCCAATTATATAAAATTTAACTTTCAAATTAAAACTCATACATTGCCAAAGCATACACTTATGCTAGCAATATTCACTTATAAAATATCATTTGCATAAAACGCAACATAAATATTCATTTCATGATCAAATGAAAACCATTTACATAAACTCAATCTAAAGTACACTCACAACTTGCTAGTCTCCATAAATGAAAACCATTTGTGAAAAATCAATTTAAAGAATACTCACATGTCATTAATTCTTTTGCAAAGAATTTAGTCATATAAAACAATTAAATTACACTCACTTGCTAGTTTCCTTTTAACCATTGGTTTTGTTTTCTGATCCAAAAACCTAATACGAATACATTCAACTCCTTAACACATTTTCTAATCAAATACACCATAAACCAAGTTGACATCATTGCTTTCCACCTATACTCCATATACTAATTTTTTTCTCCAACTAATAGCATAACACTTCTTATAATCATTTCAATACCACAAATACACTTAATGACCATCCTTAATCAAATTCACATGGTCGTTACATCATAATCATACTTTTACATATACTAAAAATGCCTTTAAGGCTAAACTTAACATATTATACACTAAACTCTTCAATTCAATTCCATTTGATTTCTAACAGTTAAAACCAATCCAAATTCACTTCCATGACATTTTAATACACACATTTAAGCCATAAAATTTCATTAACAACTTTTTACAAAATCATGTACCCTAAACCAAATTTCAATCAAAACCAATTCCAATTCAATTATTTTTCATTTCTTTACTTCATTAGCAACAAAATCATGCTATAAACATCATAAAACATCAAAATAGGAGTTTGGATCATAATACATTAAAAACCCTAACCATGTCCAAAAACTCATCCAATCATTTCTATGGTTTTTCTTCCATTCTTTCGTCAATAAACTAACTTTTTAATGTCACTCATTAATCTTAAATCATTAAATAACAAAATAAAACACCTTAGGCAATAAATTTGACCAAGTTTGACCAAGGTTCCATACACTAGATTCACGTGGTTTTCTTCTCCTAATTGCTTCCAATGCAATAAAACCTTGATATCTCATCAAAAGGGTGCAATTTACACCATCGAAACTAAATCTAACCTATAACCCATCAAATCCAAAATTTCAACAAAATTATTAAGCTTACCTACCCATTTTCTTCTTCGTCTTCACTTGGATAGCTATGAAATCTTATTAGAAGATTTATTGGAGGTGGAAGAGCATGAAAAATTCCTTGGATCATTTCTCCATGGCTTAGCCGTAGCTCTCTCTTCTACTTTCTCCTTTCTCCTTTCCTTTTTTTTTTCTTCCTTCCTTTCTCTCATCAATGGCTGAAACCCATTCTTGCTTCTCTCTTATTTTCTTTTAGTTTTTGGGCTCTTAATGCCACTCTTACGACACTCTTACAAAATGAAGCAAAATGTCTTAAGTTTTGTTTTTTATACTCATTTAATAGATTACACATGTCACCTTCCTATTCGTCATCACTAATAACTCATCACACACATTTCATTACATCATTGGTCGTCTCTAATGACTCATCAATCCACTAATATAATGTAAAAAGACCAAATTGCCCTTAATGAGTACAAAAAAATCAAATTCCCCATTAATGCATTTAATTCACCAACTGACTGAGTTAAATCCCAAAAATATTTCACAACCGTTTTATCATCAAATTGACCTTGAAATACTCTAATTAGAGTCAATACTTATTGATTGGATGCTTTTAAAATTTTCAAATGGGTCTAAAATCCTCAATATCCATTACTTTCCAAAAAGGGCATTTTAGTCTAATAATTTCGGATTAACCTAATTCTATTCAAACAACCTCCATTTTGACCTATTTCTGTTCTTATGGACTCCAATCCTAATTCTGGAGCTTTTCATCATATTTTAAAATTGTTTGGTAACTTTTTCAATTACTCGAAAGAATTTTCGAAATGAATCCGAAAATCACTAAATGTCACCGAAATCTTCCGGATTTTATTCAAAAGTGTCACTTAAATCTCCAAAGTGTATTTCGGGGATTTTAAAGCTCATTTGGACCATTTTATAGCTTTTTGGGGTTTTCGAAAATTTTTCGAGAAATTTCTGATTGACTCCAAAACCATCTCTAGTCTATCAATGATCTCAAATGTATTATAAAACACTTAAATTATTCTAGTATACTATAAATAGAGCATACTTTATAAAATGCAAGTGCAATACAGTACATAGTACAATAATTGAACTAGGATATTACAGAGAGTCTATCCGTACATACTAGATGATCTATGACCCATTAGGAGCATACAGAGAAACGTATAAGTATCTAAACTTTACACTTATATTCTGATTTTTGTACTTTGATGTATGAAATTTGGTTTGATGTATGAAGTTTAGAATAATTCTTATGGAGAATTATAATTTTATAAATGTTTGGTGCCATTAATGACTGTATTGTTGAGTTAATTTTTTTGTTCAACAGGGGGTAAATATCATAAAAATAGAGAAAATGTTGGCAAAATTTTTGAAAATTGTAGTTCTTTTATAACACTTTATTCTGAAGCAAGAAAAGTCTATGGGCAGAAAGCCTACACTACGTCAGCTCTTTTCTCACATTCATGATGTTATAACCTTTGTCAATACCCGATGTAAAGAACTTAATGTATTTAAAATTTATACTTTAATATTAATTCTTACTAATTATCACTTATTAACATAAACAATTATAGTGATAGGACAAAATACAAGAAAGCATTCAGTGACAATCTTAGCACTCTGAAACTATTGATGAGAGTCAGATATATCTTGATGTGGTGGTTCATAGGGACTTTCATGGAAGGATCTTCGTCTTAGGTTCATTCGCAAACACGTGCTCTTCACAATCCTCCACATCTAGTACAACTACATCTAATAGGCGGTCTGCATTCAATCAGAGAGCCGTTTAGCTTGATAGCATAGTGGAGAGGCTGATGGAGTATATAGCCCAGCTCCTTCATGAGGTGGATGAGTTGAAAAGGAAGGGGTAGCACCTCATCACAACAGTCAGAACATCCATCTTCACCGTCTGTATAGCTTAGATGGATAAGTGAATGTAAATGTTTTATTACTTTTAAGTAATTTCATATGAATTCTTAATTTAAAGTTATTTTCAAGATACTTATTGTTGTACATTATAATTTTTTATTATCAATCAGGATCATTTTTACTTTATATTATAAATTAACTTATTCTTTAGAGAAATTAAATATAGAAAAAATCAAAAGATTCTTAAGAGAAAACTCGGGAAGGAAATGATAAATGGTGGTTGAAATTATCATAGGCAAATTTCTCGACGAAATTACAATTATGTTCGTAGGTATATTTATCGACGAAAATTGTCATTCCATTGGTAGCTTTTACCTACAGACAAACAATGTTCGTTGCTAATCTATAGGTATATTTATCGACGGAATAAAAAAAATTGTAGGTAAATTTACTGACTGACAAACAACTTATGGTCACTAAATTTTCTAATGGATTTTGCAAAATTCTGTCACTAAATGTATCGATAGAATTAGTGTGTTCCATCATTAAATTTTATCGGCGAACAAATAACTTACGGTCGCTAAATTTTTTGACAGATTAGAAAATTCCATCGCTAAATGTACCAACATAATCAGTGTGTTCCGCCGCTAAATTTTTTGAGGGAATTATAAAATTTCATCGCTAAATTTACCAACGGAGTTGATGTTTGTGCGCTAAAACTAATTTTTCTTATAGTATTCCCACATGAGTTGAATATCATGGTCCCAATTTGTATAATTTTGTTCCTTACATATGTTTATATGCCTTACTAATATTTATGGTTTTAACCTTTTTGACCTTTTGATTCTCACCTTTAACCGTATCCCTATCATAACATGAAATAAGTCCTTTTGACTTATGCATGTGTATAATCTAGATGGTGGACATATGGTGTAAAAGCAAGTATATAGTATAATGTTTTCATTAGAGGATTTTGAGGGAAAAATCAAATCATTAAACACATGAATGAAATGAGTGATAACCACAAGAAAGATCACCAAAACTTCATACATGGTTTAGAATAAGATTGTCTTAGCTAATTTATGTATATTTTCTTGTTAAGTTTAACTATGATGTGTGTTGCTTCAATCTTAAATGGCTTGAATTTAAAAGCATACATACTCTTTGATTTCATGACAAGTGAATTAATAAATCTATATTGGTTATCCTAGTTTGTCTTAACCAAGATTTAGTCAAGGACGAGCAAAGGATAAGTACAGAAGAATTTGATAAGACCACTAAAGATAATCATTTTAAACCTTAATTCCCTTATTTTATGTGTGATTATTGATTCTATGTTAAAGATTTACTTATATTTTATCTTTAAAAGATTCTTGGTAAATCTAAAGGTTAAACAAATGAAAACACCAAAAAATAAGATGCATTTAGAATGATGGAACTGACAATAGCATTTCAGATGATTAGGCATGGGTACGTTCTGTTGAAATCCTAGCTTGTAAATTTTGAATTTGTAATTAAAACATTTAGACTTTGTTTAAACCTTATCTTGACCAACCTATATGACAATCAATGAAGATATAATCTTTTAGAGCCAAGAATCATAATAAGAAGATTCCAACATCAACAAAATATGGAGATAAAATGGCTAAAAATAGGACCTAAGTGAAGGAGGAAAGGTATCCAATTTTTCCATCTCTATTTTCTAGCTTCTAACAGAACTCTCTTTTCTTCTTTCCGATAGACGTTAGTATAGTTTCTCTTTATTAGATATTAGTAGTAGCTACAACCATTATTGGTTAACTTTCTTTATCTTAATTTAAGGGAGTCGAAGCCCTTATAACTTTATATATTGGGAGTTAATTAGATTTTAGTGCAAAGTATTTTATCCATTCATATATTGAATTATTTTTCTACGCTTTTGTTTTTATGATTATTTTGATTAATTTCTAATACGTGTGATCAGTTTATTAATTTAAATAATCAATTACTAGATTAAGTATTGAATATGTAAAATTCCAATTCCTTTTATCTTATAGCAGTTAGGAGTTTTCAATTTACTGTGTTAAAAAGTATGACTTCTAGGAAGAGCATTTAACTATATTAAATGCAACCATGATTATTGTGTTATCTTGATTTAATGGTCTTTCTTTTCTTAAAGATATTGTCTAATCAAACTTTAGATCATTTCCAATGCTGTTAAATAATGAGGGTTAATTGAATTATGTATTTATGATTAACTAATCCTAATGAATGACATATATTTAATACTGCATCAAGTATGTAATTAATGAAATAATTTTATTTATATCTAATGTCATTCATAGTTTTATTGGTGGAAGTAGCCATAAATTAAGGTTTGTTTCATTGATAATTCTCTTTTTATTATTTTTATAATTTAGTTTATTTTCCTTATCATAAGACTTTGTATCATCACAACACCCATTTTAAACTTACTTCTTATCTAGTGATTGACAAACAAAAATTCCTTGTGAGAATGATCCCTACTTTACTACACTACATTTGTTTTTGATGCAAGAATTTAGGATTTAATTTACGTATGGATAACAACAACACCAATACCCTTTAAATCTAATATCATACATTATAAATATGCACTTCATTATCTTAGATCCAATTACCATCATTAATATAAGCATAACCAGGGCAACCAAATATTATTAGCCCATAATAATTAGAGGGAGTACCAGATCAAACCTCTTACTAAGTCTTAAAATATATTGCAATCGAAGGAGATCCACTTACTAAATAAACAAAAATGTTAAATCGATTTACTAAATAAGCAAAGATGTTACCTTTCTTACTCCAAAATTGCTTGATAAGTTAAACATGCATCTCACACACTATATAAGTGTTTGATTCATTAGGCTTGCAACTCTATTTTATTGTGGTGTAGACATACAATGCATTGTCTTATTATGACTTCCTTCTTGCATAACTCATCAAATGACTTATTGCATAATTCAAAGCCATTAATCGTTCTAAATGTTTTCAATTTTCTTCCGTACATTTTTCAACCATTGTCTTCCACTTTTAGAACTTTTTTAACACTTCATCCTTTCAATTTCAAAAAATAAAACCATATTTCTTTTAAGTAAATATCAATGCATATGACAAAATAGTTACATCTTCCATAGAATTGAATCTATGTAAATATAATATAGTGTATTAGTAGAAGGATGCTTATCAAAATCAAATTTGGCCCTATGTTGCTTGGCAAGAACACAAAACTCACAGAACTTTATCTTTTAATCCCAACTTTTTCTGACAACCCTTTCTTATTCAATATCTCAAATCCTTACTCAGTTATATTACCCAATATATGATGTTATAACTTCATCATATTATCATTCTATCATGATCATGAAGATCCAACCATCAATCCCATTATTATTTTTCATTGCAATATAGATGATTGAATTTTTCTTCTATCATAATCGGTGCATGCTATACCACCTTAAGTTGTCCATTATCACTAAGGGTGTGCTTGTTTAGTGGGTATGAAAAAAGAGGAATGGGTATGGAATGAAAGATTGAGTTTGATAAGGAGATATGATTATAGGGTTATTATTTTGATTACCCACTTTTAGGTAATACTCTATTCCTCTCCTAATCTAGAGGAATGGGTATCATTGCTATAGAGGAATTGGTTAATTAATTATATTATAATTAATTAAAATATAATTAATATTTAATTAAATATAATATAATTAATTAAAATATAA
>JAOTAY010000005.1:37902595-37931682 GCA_025629805.1 Erythroxylum baracoense
TCCCTAATCTTAGGATATGTGTCGGAATGACCTACGGGCGTTCCGGTGCGTACCCTAGGGTAATGGGGTGTTACACTTAAGGTAAGTCATCTGAGGGTATTCGAATGTGTTACTTATATGCAAATTCCTGAAGTAAAAAGAACAAAATTGGATGAGAAGGCAGTGAAGGGAGTGATGATGGGGTACAACACTGAATCAAAAGGTTATAGAATCTATAGCCCTGAACTAAGAAGATGTTGGTATCTAGGGATGTGAAATTCGATGAGAATGAAGGCTGGAAATGGGAAGAACCAACTACAAAAAAAGTAAGAACTGCTAGAATTAACTTACCAATAGGTGAGTAAAGTGGTGTAGGAAGGTGGAGAGATGCCACAAATCAAGAAGTGCATGATGCAGATAATTCAATCCATCCAGTAGACAGAAGACTTCAAATGGAGTCAACTCAGCTGGAATCATAAGATAGAACCAGCACAGGAAGTGATGAATTACTTGAAGAGGTTGTACCAGATTCTAAAGATGACTCATCTCCAGGAAGAGAAGAATTGAGGTCACCACCTCAGGAGGAGTTATCCAGTTCAGACAGTGCATACAAGGAGAGGGATATGGCCTCCATTTATGATGAAACTATCCCCTTGTCTAATTTCAGGTACAATGCAGCTGATGAAGAGGAGATACATGAGAATTTAGCAATCACAAAACATGCTCTATCTAGAGAATCTAAACCAATGACATACAAACAAGTAGTCAAGCAAGGTGTATGGCAAAGCTCAATGAATGAGGAGATAAGACCAATTGAAGAAAATGGAACCTGGTTGTTGGTGGATCTGCCAAGTCCATAAACCAAAGTGGTCGATTCCAAATGGATTTACAAGAGAAAACTGAATCCGGATGGAACAATCAATAAATACAAGCCAGACTTGTTATGAGGGGTTACAAACAAGAGTATGGAGTAGATTACATTGACACATATGCACCAATAGCTAGAATGGACACTGTGAGATTGCTGTTGGCCCTAGCTGTAAATAATGGATGGAAAGTGCATCAAATAGATGTGAAGAGTGCATTTCTCAATGGGATGTTGGATGAAGAAGTATACTTGAAGCAACCCGAAGGATATGTGAAGGAGGGACAAGAGCAGAAGGTTTACAAGTTGGTGAAGGCCCTTTATGGTTTGAAACAAGCTCCAAGAGCTTGGTATTCAAGAATCAATAGCTACTTGCTGGAGAATGGTTTCATAAAAAGCAAAAGTAAAGTTACATTGTATGTGAAGGGAGATAAAGAAGGAAAATTGATCTTTTCACTATATGTAGATGACCTGCTCATAATTGGAACCAAAGAGAAGCTTGTAGAGGACTTCAAGGAGCTGATGAAGTCAGAATTTCAGATGACAAAATTGGGAGGGATGAGCTTCTTCTTGGGTCTGGAGATAGATCAAAAGGGAGATGGAATTTTCATACACCAGAAAAAGTATGCAAAGGAATTAATTGACAAGTTTGGACTGAAAGCGAGTAGTGGAATGAGAACCCCTATGGAACATCAACTGAAGCTGGAACCAACCAAATCAAGTTAGGAATTCGATGCCATTTATTTTAGAAGCATGATTGGATCATTAATGTATTTAAGCGCATCAAGGCCTGATATTGCATGTGTTGTGAACATTATGGCTGGTTTTAACCAAAATCTTTCAAGGCAACATGCTATTTATTCTAGGAGAATAATCAAATATGTTAAGCAAACAACTGATTGTAGAATCTGGTTTGGAAGAGGAGAAAAGGTGGATTTGAATGTGTTTAGTGATGCTAGCTATGCGGGAAGTAATGAAAGCAAGAGCAGAAGTAGTTATTGCTGTAGCCTAGGTTCTGGAATATTTGCTTGGAGTTCAAAGAAGCAGAGGAGTGATGCACAATCATCAGCTGAGGCTGAATATGTGGCAGTAAACATGGCTGCAAAACAAGCACAATGGTTAAAGAAAATTCTGATGGATGTAGGTGAATTGAGAGAAAAATGTGTGACAATTTATTATGACTCAAGTGCTGCAATCTCAATGGCTAAAAATCCATATGATCACATTAGAACCAAGCATATGAAATTGAAGTATCATTATGTGAGGGAATTGATTGAGGAAAAGGAGATCAAGATGGCCTTCTGCAGATCAAGCTTTCAATTAGCTGATCTGTTCACTAAAGCCTTACCAAAATGGAGGTTTGAGTCTTTAAGGAATATGATAGGAGTGCAAGTTCCACAAAACAAAGGAGGAGCTGTTGGAGTTAATTGTTTTGTGAAACCAGAAATGTTAAAGCTTATAGAGGACCTTGCATTGGCAATTAAGATGAAGAAGAGACGAAGAGTGAAGACTAAGCTGAAGCCACCAAAATAACTCAGGAAACTCGAATTAATGATTCTGGGAGTAATTCAGAAGTTCATGCATTCAAAAGGTGAAGTTTTGAATGTTGAAGATTAAGGGTGGGAGTTTGAAGAAGACAATGAAGAAACCAGCAAAGAGTTGCACAGCCTGATGATATGAAAAACCTGATAAGATTATCTTACTTGAAGTTAAAAGGGAGATTAAGCTAAAGTTGCCAAGTTCAAGAACTAGCTAGAATGGAGAATGAGTTAAATCTGCCAAAGCACAAGTTTAAGCTGATGTGGAGGATGAGAGCTAAAGGTTGTCTATTTCATACTAAAAATGTATGAGAGTGGTCCAGCATATCAGATTCTTTTTTTTTTAACTTTTAAATCAGTAGGCTTTTAATGAATGTCAGTTGCTTTCAGTTATTGCTTTTAACATATTTGTTTTTAGCTGATCAAGGGACAAGGAGACTTGTTAAGCTCCTATCTCTTGGTTCAGAAGCATGTTTTTCAGTTTTTTGATTTCCAGATGTACTCAGACATGTAAGAGCTGAATATATAAAGCTCACACTATCATCTTCTTCAGATATGCAATGCAACAGTATCATTTTGTCAAAAAAAACTCTCTGTTTTCTTTGTTCTTAAATTTAGGAAAGTTTTGAGTGCTAAGCCAATTGCAAAAATACAATATCCAGACATTGGTTCTGGAATTTCAGTGAAAAGGCAACCAAACTTACATTCAAAACTTACAAAAAAAAATCAAAACCCCTATATTATTTTACATCTGAGTTTACGTTTAAGAGGAAGTAGCTCTACACAACTATTTTGTTTATTCGAAAGAAATAAAATGCTAAGCACAAGAAATGTTGAAGTGGTCACTAAGCTTGGCAATTACTAAGCTTCAATCTGTAAGCTTGAAATCATCATCTTAGAGTACTGAGAAGGAGACATTGCATCAGCTTCCAAGAGAGTTTACAAGTTAATTTGCAAAAGAGTTGCTTCTATTGTTCATCTTATGTACCACATTCTCTGGACCTAGCTAGAACTTTAGAGATGGAGTAACATACTCCTCCCTTTAAATACTTGGGAGTCCATATCTCTCACGGTAAAATCACCTATCTTGACTGCATGCCTCTCTTGGAAAAATACAAAGCCAAAATTTCAACTTGGCATAACATATTCTTATTTATGGCTACATGGGTTACGCTAGTAATTTCAGTTCTTAGTAGCCTCCATATATACGGGATCAACCATTTAGTTCTTCAACGTAAGATGATTAAAGAGCTAGATAGAGCTACAAAAGCTTTTATTTGGTCAGGCTCCATGGACAACACTAGGAAAGCCAAAGTCAAATAAGATGAGGTTACAATTCTAAAAACATCATGGAGTCTTGGGCATACCATCTACAAAGGTCATGGAAAAAGTTCTTCTTTATAAGAAGATTTGGAGGTTACTCATGGACAAAACTAGTGTCTGGATTAAATGGATCCATAATACTTATCTTCCTTATCAGAATTTTTGGCAACTACAAGTCCCTTCAGGTTGTTCTTCAGTTTTCCAGCAAATGCTAAAACATAGAGACCTTATATAACCATTTATCTTTCATCGCTTAGGGAATGGATGTAATTTCTGTTTATGGTACGATAACTAGATTGAGTCCAGTTCATAGATCTGCAAACCTGAGCTTAGGCACGTTAAAGGAAAAATACCGCATAATGTCAAGGTTTCCTCTTTCATCTCTAACAGATAGTGGACTGGTAATGTCAGAAGGTATGTCAATACTTTCCCAGTCTAAATAGAAACAAAATTATGGACATGTTTGTTTGGAAACCTAATCCTAATGTCTTATTCACTAATAAATCATGCTACACATGCCTCTAAGCTGAACATCCACGAGTTCCCTGGTATGCCCTCCTATGGCAGCAATGCTTCAGCCCCAAAGCTTCCATGTTTGTTTGGCTTATAATTTAAAATTGTCTTAGCACCAAGGAAAGATGGCACGGAACGTTTCACCCAGTGTGTGACTTATGTAAGCTGGTACTTGAAGATCGAAACCATCTTTTTTTTAGTTACTCCTATTCCACAACGGTATGGAGCTAAATCCTCCTTAAACTTATACCGTCTGTTATGTCATATGACTAGCTTACCACCCTCTCATGGATCATCTGAATGTTAAGCTCACGATTGTAAGATAGTCAGCTAATCAAAATTGCTTTTTCAGTCACTCTCTACAGCATCTGACTTGAGAGGAATCGAAGAATATATCGCAAGCAGACCAGCCTATACCAACTTGTTAATTTTATTTTCAACAAAACGCGAAACCTTATTATAGCGAAAGTTGCAACCCTACACATGTCAAAGAGTATGAAATCATATTGGTTCTTATAACTTAGATGGATGTGTTTTCAGCTTTTAACTTGTGTTTTTTCATTGTAAGGTGTTGGGAATTTACACCTCCCAAACCCACACCCAAGGATATTTTATAGTAAAAAAATAATAGAAAATAGAGAAATAATAACAACACAAGAAATTTACATGGAAACTCCCAAACTGGAGAAAAACCACGGGCATCGAGAAGAAAATCTACTATGTGAAAAATTCTTACAATCACACAATTTTTCCTCTCACCCAATATCCCAATACACCAATACACCTACAAAGAAATACTCAAAACAAATCCTCCAACTCTCATCTCAAAAGAGGAATTTAACTAGAATCAAATTTGTCATATAAATCTTTAACTTTGGATTAGTGCATTAACTAAGGAGGTAGCCCCCTCCTTATATAGGCAAGAGCCTTGCCCCAATTGTTTTTTCCAACTAATATGGGACAAACAAAGGAGCCAAACTCAACAATTATCATATTTAAAGAGGTGATCTGATTCCAATAGGTTACTGCTGTGGGCTAGCACCAATGCTGGCTTTTATTCAAAGATATGTACCACCTTTGATACGTTTGATCCTTAACTAGTAAGATGTTTATCAACTTGCTAGTCTCCTTGTAGATATTGAATTTGCATATCAGGGGTCAATAAAAATTTTCTGTTGATAAATCCCTTTAACTTAAGGACCAGAAAGCTTGCGTCTCTTAAGGCAGCTTGAGGAAGTGAAAGATATGGAACATGCGAATGGATTCTAATTTCTAAAGAAAACAGACAGGAATTGACCTGCAAGAAACATCTAAAATCATGTACAGCAGATTATCTGGCAACTTTTTAAATTTCATGACTGGGTGAATATGACTTAGTTCTGAAACCCATTGACAGTAAATTCGCATACAGAATTTCATTCCACGAGTCCGGTATTCCAGGTAGGCACCAGTGGCTGCAGTCCTGGGGAGGAGTTGGAGTCCCTAGTTCACGATGGAGTGAAGGGTGGCCATCATATCTGAACTGAGTCATAGGTGTAATGTTTAAGAAGTGAAGTCTCCTGTTTCCATTGTTCATTTGATTGATAACACGAGAGACATATTGATTGTAAATTGGCTCAGATTCGAGCTGACTATAGTCTGTCTCTGGTTGTGTATCTATATCGCATTGACCACCATTATTCCATGTCCCATTCCTGTAATTTACACGTTTAACTTTTCATATTAAGATGCAGTCCCAAAATTAAGTGTATATTTTGATCTTATTTATATCTATCATTTTTAAAACAACTCGACTTTGCTCAACCTACTTGCCTGTAATGTACTGGGGAGTAGCTACGAAAGAAGATATGAGTCCTCTTAGAGTTTAAGCTCTCTAGTGCCCATGACTTCCATGTCTGCAGAGATCTTTCAAAAGCTTCTATTGATGTGGTGGACATATTGACCTTCCCTTCCTCCTCAAAATAGCACCCCCTGGATAAGTACGAAACAAAGTTATCTATCTGGAATGAAGCTTAGTAGTTATATTTAGTAGAAAGGCCAAGGTGGATAAGCTGCACTATATAACATGAGACTTGGCAGGGCAAAAGAAAGTTTCGGTCCATACATCTTCACAGTTTTATCTTCATTCCACCAATGTCCGGAATTGAAAATCATAACATCAGCACCTACCCACTTCCTGGAAAAACGATGGAGTCGGTCGACCTTGACGGTGGTTTTGACGTCAGTGGACGTATTCTGGACGGGGGGGCCATTGGGCGCTAGAAAAGGTGTCCTGTAGTATTCGACAGTAAGATTGTAATCACTGAAAAGCATGGAAAGAAATCCCTTGTGTTTAGAAATGGGCTTCCCATTTTTTTCATAAATTGTTGACATGTTGGAAACTCCTTGCGCAAGCATGCATAGCAATGACTCCCACTGGTTTCTTCCAATGGAATCTCCTGCAAATACGACCCTACCGTTCCTGCTTCTCTCTAGAAAATCTATTGCATTAAACCTGCGAATAGGCAAGAGGAGCAAAGATGACTAGACTTTTCAATTGAAAATTAAGAAACAAAACAACAAATTGACTGCTATTTAATACATCAAATTTTAAAAAAAAAATCTTCCATCACAATTAAGATTTTTTTTTTCATGTGTCAAATCTATTTTTAGCCTAAGTTGTGCAGTCTACATATCTAAAGAATAAACCATTAATCTAACTTATCTAGATATGATATTTTCAATTTGAAATTAACTCAGTATTATTTTAATTATTTATCAAAAGTATACTTGAAATATAAATAATTATATGTAATGTGTAGAATTTGCTCTTATAATTTAGTCTCCAACTAACACACAATACTACACCAACTTGGACAATATAATTGTCCATCAACTTCTCACACACTCACTTACACTTGGACATAACTCACACTCAAAGGAACATCTAGAGAATATAACTAGAGATTTGATTCACATATATGCATGATAAAAACAAAGACTAAATTTTTTTAAAGGAAAAACAATGAAGAATTTGAAGTATAAACTAAATATTTTAGTCACGCTAAAGATGGAAATAGTGAAATACCGACTATTGTTAAAATGCCAAAAACTAAAAACTATTAACAAAAAATCCTGCACTATTATTTTGAAATCTCAAATCAGAAATGATAATTCAAAGACAAAGATAAATTGCGATGAACTCTTATGAAGCTTTTGTCTAACTTAAATCTATAGTATCTTCAATGACAATTGATGGGGTCTACAGACAAAGACGATGATCCAGCATTTGTTGAAACACCAAATGTGGCAAAGGTATAGACATTGTAAAAACAAAAATCCTAAATCAATGGATTTAAGAGTGTTGTCTAAGAGGACACAGCTCAAATTTCCAGGTCTTCAATCTGTAAATGAAGTACAAAAAATTAGCTTCTGGACTTATTGAAAGCACTGCGTTTTTGTTGGTGTCTACGAGGCGATTTTATTTTATTAGCTATGAATATCATGACCTGATTCTATAGTCAGCTTTTATGCAATCCCTGCGTTATTCCCTATAGTTATTGAATTCTAATGAACTTGGATGCCTTAAAACTGGCATGCAAGAATATGGATATTGATATTCTGAAAATAACTGATAGCTTATCTGTTTTTACATGCACCTTGGTATATTGCAGCTTTCAGGTTGCCATCGCCAATTCAGGTATTCTACATCTTTTCTTCCGTTCTCACGACAGCGAAAACCCGGATCAAGAAACCGACAGTTCTCTGTGTAGAATTTATCCTTGTAAGTTTCGTCTCGAACCCATTTCCCAGAATAATAGTTGCATTCTTGAGTTTCTGAAGAAGAGGTTTTGTCAAAGAAACCAAAACCAAAGAGCGAATCAGCCTCAAGAGAGCCTCTAAGATCCAAGTAGAAGATAGAAGAGATAAAGACGACCAGTAGAAAGATGGCATATGCGAGCCTTCTGTTAATTATGTTGGGGTAATCAAGTAGTTGGTGCTTGCGGTGTTTTGGGAGGTGTTGGTGATCCATAAGAAGAGGGAAAAGGATTACATCAAAGGAAGATGGAAGGAGGCCGAGGGCTTTTTTGTTGACTATTATTTGCCTAAAATTTAAGGCTGAAATATACTAGATTTTTTGTTTGGAACAATATTGGAAAAAGGAAAGACAGACCTTGTTCTGTAATTGATGATAATTATTAGATTGATTTTTGTTATGAAATAGTTAGACTTTGACATCTATTGAAGTACGTATACACGTTTCCTAGGTAACGTGCATGTCCATAGCCGCCGCTGCTTCATGTTCAAAATAATGATAAGAGATTAAGTTGCCTACCTTTTTAACCTAATATTGGATAGATTCTATTCCCTAAATTTGGAAAAGAAGAAAGAGGGACGAATCTAAGAATATAATGATTCTTTAATCTATATATATTTTCTGCTTGTTTTGTGATTCTGACCATTGAGAGACGGCGGATTTCAGGTTGATGGAATTATTTTATCAATTCCAAGTAGTAGAGAGGGACTAACTATTATTGACCAATGTCACAAAGGCTAATGTGAGGGATACTTATCATGAAAGCCTTCATTTTATGTGTCAAACTAATATCGTACGTCACATGCTTATGAAAAATAAGATCTATTGATCTGTCGGTTCTATAAGTGTGCATACAATTGTAAGAACACGCAATCAATAATTTTTATGATGTTAATAATCAGTAATTTAAAGATTCTTCTTCTTGTGACGAGTTACAAGCATCAACATATAGCTTTGGTTATTTTAAAAAGAAAACGTGAATCTTGATCTCGTTGAAACTGACACAATTCTTCCCCTTGCCTTTATTTAACAATTAAAAGTGCAAAATAGAAAACAGTTAAACAAATCAGTTATCATGAAATTTGGATTATAGATTACATGAAATTTATAATGTCGAAATGTAAAAAAGCAAGAATTTTTTCTTTTTCAAATGAAGGCAATTATGCAGATAAAGATTTATTCAAGTATCACTGCTTGGTAACGGTGATGATACTACACAAAGTCAAATATATTCAATTCTCCTCCCCAAAACTTGGTGAGGTGTTAAATATGTAACCAATAGTTAGAGGTACTAGTACTTGATTCATTAAAGACAAGTCAAGCCAATAGTAATTTAATTGGAGAAGTTCAACAACTTCTAGTTTATTGGTTAACTTAAAAATAGGATTAAGGACTATAATTTCCATTCCTTGTGTTTTAATTAGGAATAAGTGAAGGATCGTAATGTGCTATTTGACTATATGATATTTAAGTTAATTATGAATTTTAGAATTTAATAATTTTTACAAAAGTAGTTTTTAAGGGAATACAATTTGAGCCATGATAAATATTGAAGATGTTAAGAATTATGGCGCTAGTAAAATTGTGGAAAAGATGGGTTTTTATTTCTCTTTTTGGGCTTGTCTTTTCTTATACATATATATACTTTTAGGATAAAATTAATTACATGGGGGAAGGGAGAGAGAGAGAAAGAGAAGAAGAAAGAGATAAAATTTTATTTCGCACTCCGTCAACATAAAACTAAAATAATTATTTTATTGAATAGCTATTTTCTTAAATAATCTTCGTCAATTGACCAATAAGATTTAAACAATTAAACCACAAAATATAATCTACTTAATATAAACATCTAACAATGTCCCACTTAACTCATATGACATAATTATAGTTTGATAATGGCCCTGTTTGGCAATCGACAAATTGTATTAGCTATTAGTTGATTCTATCAGTGGTTAGCTAATAGTAGATTAATATACCTGATTTGACTAGTAGATACATTAGTTATTTATTTAAAGATGTTTGATAAAATTAACTGTTTATGTATAAAATGACTTACGAGGATATGACTTAAAAAAATTCTATAAAGATATAAGTATTAGTTGTTTATATCTTAGTATTTTTTTGAATATTCTTATAAAAATTTAGATAGAACAAAAGAAGTCAACAACATCATTTTTTCTAATATTTTCCATCGAGTCTTAAGAACAACGAAAACCCTCTCAAGACAAATTCTCAATGATGAATGAGTTATAGTTAAAACTTCTTGAGATCTTATTAGATTTGCAACATAAATGACCAATTGAAGAACTTATGAGATCACTAAAATGTCACTAAAAATAAACTTGAGAATAGGGTCGATTAGATCACACCAGGAGTTTTTTCTTAAATGCAGCACAAACGAGCTCAGTATAAAATTGGGTCTATAAAAATGATATCAATTTAATTTCTAATTTAAGGAAATATAATTTTTGTTATTTTAATTTTAATTTTTTAAATTTTAAAAATTGAAAAATATTTTTAATATATTAAATTAAAGTAAAATTATTTTAAAAACTAATTATATTAATCTCTTAAATTTTAAATTTAGATAAAATAATTAATTTAAAATTTGCATATTAATTTTAGATTAAATTGAATTGAATTAAACACAATATACAAGTGATAATAATATTACATACTAAATATTAATATAAAAAGGGACCTAAATATTGGATCTATACTAAAGTAATTATTGTAATACAAAATGGAGAAAATTTTTAAAAGTATTTAAGTTTTTGAAAATTTTAATTTAATATTAAGTATTTTTAATTTTTAATTTAATGAGTAAACTGCAGAGTGCAAGACAAGCACCAGGGGTTCTCAGCATTGAGTGAAGTTGTGAGCTCCGACCTTTGTACGTTATTCCTTCTCCCTGAATATTTCCTTGACGGTAACATGAACATGGTCGGGTGTCTTTGGTTGACCGAATAAGATAGGACGGTCTAGAAGGAGAGGAGAGGTATCTTTTTTCCTTCATCATTAATTCGCTTGCGTCTGTCGCAACATTGAGCCTCCTGACAATTCGGCTACTGACAAGTCGGCCACTGCCACAGACCATCAATCTTTTCTTAAAGCGAACCGTTGGTACCCACACTTTTTACTGGTTATTAGTAAGTAGCGTTTTACAACCTAGTATGATCGTTTTTATATCTTCTTACAGCCTTTGGCTAATAACTCTTTTTTTTCATTACAAGACATTGCGCACTCTCTCACTTACAGGCCATCTCAAAATACTTTTCAAGTGACTCCTAACTCTTCCCGTTAACAAGCACTAATTCTGTTTTTTTTTTCTTACATACCTATATTGAAATCAAGAACATTTTTACGCAGTTTTTGACAACTTTCTTGACAGCTTTTGGGAGCTTTTTATAGGTAATTCCCAGTCTCACTATTTTTCCTTAGTGATGTTTTTTCTTCTTTCTTTTCTTCTTTTTTCCTTTTCACTTTTAGAAAATAGTCTATATAAGGATAGTCTATTTTACTCAGGCTTCTTTTTGGACCAATACCATTTATGGTGCGGATTCGAGTGCTTTATATGCATTTTTCAGCCATGCTTGTTATTGTCTAGCTGTTCGCCTTCATGCTAGTTTTGAGTTTGTTCTTTTTTATTTATCTACTCTTCTAGCTGTTATTATTATTATTATTATTATTATTATTATTTATTTTTGTAACATTAAAATTACCTTAGTCTTTCTATATCTCCATATCTATCCTTCTATATAGATATATTTATCTATCTATATTTTTCTCCCAAAGGCGTATTAGGTTAGTAACTCTAAGAGGGTGTGAGGGCCACGTGCTAGGAGGAATGGATTCTCATTATGCCGATGAGATCTGTACTAGTAGTTCGGTGCGTGCCACAAGCAAGCATAACAAAAGGGATGACATATTGAGAATAGGCTCTTGGAACACTGGAACCCTCACGGGAAAGTCTCTAGAATTAGTAGAGATTTTAGATAAGTACATGATACACATAGCCTGCATTCAAGAGATTAAGTGGTCGGGAGCTAAAGCTAAGGAGATAGGGAGGTTCAAATTGTGGTACTCGGGAAATACACGGAAGCAGAATGAGGTAGGTATCCTAGTGGTCCAAGAGCTTCTAAATCAAGTGGCGGGGATCACAAGGATTATAGGATTATAGTGGCAAAAATTGTTCTTAACAAGGATGTTCTCCACGTAGTCTGTGCTTACGCTCCACAAATGGGGTTAGACGAACAACAAAAACGTGTATTTTGGGCAACGCTGGATGAAGTGCTCCGACAAATCCTGACTCTGAGCAAGTTATCTTAGGATGTGATTTTAATGGACATATAGGAGCTGCCTCAGATGGTTATACAGGAACTCATGGGGGTTTTGGATACGGCACTAGAAACGAAAGTGGAATTGTCTTACTGGACATGGCAGTGGCGTTTGAGCTAGTGATAGCCAATTCTTTTTTTAAGAAAAATGAGGCGCACTTGGTGACGTTTAAGAGTAGCACAACCAAAACATAGATTGATTATTTCCTTGTCAGGAAGAGAGTTAGAGCATGATGAAAGGATTGCAAAGTGCTCCCAGCCGCCTACCTTTCAACCCCGCATAAATTGTTGGTTTTGGATCTAGGGATTAAGGGATGGAGGACACATCAATTTACTAAGCGATGTCGTAAAATTAGATGGTGGAATCTAAAAGGGGATATGGTGGAACGTTTTAGGACTCAAATCCAATATAGAGCAGCTTGGGGTGTGAGAGGAGATGCAAATCGGATGTGGGAAGGCGTAGCCCCTATAGCGAGAGAAACTGCTACAAAACTCCTAGGAGTCTCTAAAGGGCAGAGGGATAAGCGGATGGAATCTTGGTGGTGGTCGGGAGAGGTTCAGGGGACGGTAAAGGCAAAAAAGAGAGCGTACAAAGACCTAATAGCAAGTACAACAGATACGAAGCGGGTAGCTAATAAAATACGGTATAGAATGGCAAAGCAGAAAGCAAAGAAGACAATATCAGTAGCGAAAGGAGAAGCATACGAGTCTATGTACAAGGATTTGGATACATTTAAAGGAGCCCAAAGAATTTTCCAGTTGGCGCGGGATAGGGCCCGTGCGACGAAAGATCTCAACCAAGTATACTATATACGTGATGAAGCAGGTCAGGTACTCACAGAGACGCAGGCCATCAAGAATAGGTGGCAGAGATACTTCTTCGGCTTGTATAACGAAGGCATCTCAGTCAGTAGAGAGTTAGGCGAACCTGTCATATCAGAGCATTTTTCAAAGTGGTCCCAACTCGGTACACAAGGGATGAAATTACAAAAATTTTGAGAGTGATGGGGAGCAGAAGGGCAGTCGGGCCGGATGAGATCCCTATAGAGGTATGGAAGCGGATAGGATTTATAGGTATTGAGTGGTTAGTTCGCCTTTTTAATGTGATACTAGACTCAGCCAAAATGCCGGATGAATGGAGATTGAGTAGGTTGATCCCAATATACAAGGCTAAAGGGGACATCCAACAGTGTCAAAACTATAGAGGTATCAAATTGCTAAGTCATACCATGAAGTTGTGGGGAAGGTAATCCAGAAGAGGGTCCGGAGAGCAGCTTCTATATCAGCCAACCAAATTGGATTTATGCTTGGTAGGTCCACTACAGAAGCAATACATCTGCTCCATAGGCTTATGGAAGGCTACAGAGAATGTAAACGAGATATGCATATGATCTTTATTGATTTGGAGAAGGCGTATGATAGGGTTCCTCAGGAACTCTTATGGAGGTGCTTGGAGGTAAAGGGAATCCATCCGACCTATATACGCGTTATTAGAGATATGTATGAAGGAGCATTGACTAGTGTAAGGACGATATGGGGTGACAAGGACGCGTTTACTATTGATATTGGCTTACATCAAGGCTCCGCATTAAGCCCTTTTCTGTTCTCCTTAGTGTTAGATGAGCTTACTAAACATATCTAAGGAGAAGTACCTTGGTGTATGCTATTTGCTGATGATATTGTCCTAGTAGATGAGACTAGGGTGGGGGTCAATTCCAAGTTAAAATGTTGGAGAGAGACGTTAGAGTCGAAAGGTTTTAGACTAAGCAGGTCTAAGATAGAGTACTTAGAATGCAACTTTTTAGCAAGCCAGATGATCCATGAGGCGGCGGTAACAATTGGAACTGATGTCATACTACAAAAATAGAGCTTTAAATACCTCGGGTCTATCATCCAGAGAGATGGTAATATTGATGATGATATAGTCAATCGTATCAGATCCAGGTGGAGCAAATGGCGAAGCGCATCAAGGGTTTTATGTGATAAAAAGATCCCTTTAAAGCTCAAAGGGAAGTTTTACAGAATGGTGATTAGACCAACCATGTTATATGGGGCAGAGTGTTGGCCCGTCCGAAGTCGACATACAAGACAACTGTTGGTAGCAGAGATGCGTATGCTGCGGTGGATGTATGACATTACTAGCCGAGATAAAGTCCACAATCGTGTGGTGCGAGATAGACTACAGGTGACCAGTATTGCCAACAAGATGAAAGAGAACAGGCTTCAATGGTTTGGGCATATGAGCAGAAGGCACCCGGATGCTTCGGTAAGACGATGTGAGAAAATTATTCTTAGTTGCTACAAGAGGAGAAAAGCCAGGCCATACAAGACGGGAGGGAAGTAGTTAAGAAAGATATGTCAGAGTTAGCCCTTACAGTGGAATTGGTCAAATATAGAAAATTTTGGCGAGATAGGATAAGGTAAAGGAAACCCTTCAAAGTACGACAAGGTAGTCGAGTCAGTGTATTACGCGGATTTACTGTCATTGCTCGCACACGTTATTCACTTGTGTAGGAAGTCTAATCTGTCTTTTCTAGTTTTTTTAGGTGTCTGGAAACGATCCAACAAGAATGGCAGACCCTGTAGGATTGTCATATACATAAGGTAGCAGCGCCAGCACTCTTAGTCCATATAGCGACGAGCAGAGCCGATCTGGTGCAGCCTATCAGGTATTTAGTAGAGCTGAGCTCCATATCAGGTCTGTCCTTTGTTCTTATTCCCTTTCCTATTTTTCGTTATTTATTTATTTATTATTATTTATTATCAATATTTTGTTATTAGTATTTTGTTTTTGTATCTTTATTATTTGTATTATTTGTAGCTATTTTATTTGGTTTTTGTTTTATTCCTTTTCTTTATGTAACTATTAAATTTTATTTACCTCCGCTCTTAGCATCAGTTTTTATCTGCATCACTTTTTATTGTCATATCTGCATGTGGGTCTACTGGAAATAACCCCTCTATTATGTAGGGGTAAGGTTGCGTACTATCAGACCTCTCCAGACCCCGCTTCATTGCGGGATTTCAAACTGGGTGATGATGATGATGATGATGATGATGATAGCTAGGGAAATGATATCACTAGTTATGGATCTCATTAATTCTCCTTGTACGTAGACATGAGCTTTGATAGGTGTAAATTATACTATGTTTTTCTAGACATTTAAATGTGCTTTTGAATATTTCTAGATGATTATCATGTCTATAGGCTTAGCATTATGTTATTATTAGTATTTGTCTATATTCTAAGTGTTTGTGTAGTTTAGAGCATGATATTGGACTTTAATTTTGTGTGCTTAAGGTATTTTAATGTGTTTGTTAGTAAATAAACTTAGATGAAGAAGGCTGAAGGAAGTTGGAGAAAGCTTGGACAAAAAGAACAAGGTCATGATTATGACATGCCTATCACAGTTGTAACAGAAGGTCTCCCCCAGGGTCATGGTAACTTTGACTCATGAATTATGATATATATATATATATATATATATATACATAATTTAACAAATAAAAAATACAAAATTAACAATCTAAGCACACAAAATCGAAAAGTTTATACGATGTCAGTAAATAAAAAACTAATGGAATTTCTAAAAAACTCAATATTTAACACTTAAATATGGTATTACCCCCTTTAACAAACAAATAAGATGATAAGATCATTTAAAGGAGATAATTAAGGTTGGAAATTCTACCCTAATTCTAGGCAATTTTGGTTTGATAAAACTTTAGCAAATTCTAAAAAATCTTTTCCTATAATAAACACTAGAAAAGAAAATAAAAAGAAAGAAAAGAAAGAAAAGAATTAAAAGTATTGGGTGCCTCCTAGTAACTGATTATTTATGCTTTTTGTAACTGGACTCCTCAACAAGCTCATTACTAATCCCAAATCCATATTAGGATGAAAAAAAAGTATAAAAAGAGTTAGTAGGATGTACTTAAGATCTCTTAAGTTTGTAGAACTCTAATAAGGAGTGCAGACTCTAGCTCTTTATTATATGTTTCTTTGGTATAAGGTATAAGCCTAAATGATAGGCCCCTCTCCTAAAACGATTAAGCGGCCTGCCCAGCACCTTACGGTAGCCTTCCAGTTGATATCTTATGTAAGGCCCCAACATATACCTTAGAAGTATTATAGCATGTCTAGGGTTTATTAAGAAGTAAACATAATGAATTAAGTCCATCTATGTGTAGTAAGAGACATATGGTACTTAATGTAAAAGACATGGGTAAATGGGTAATTTGTTCGCTTTGGCATGGGCATACATACTCAGATGTGAAATATGTATAGAAATTTTTGATATGTTTTCTTGGATTTATAAGCGTGATGTAAGGGGAATTGATAAAATAAGTATTACATAAGCAAATGGGATGTTGTTGGTTAAATTGGATGTGTTTTGTATTGCTCTTGCATGGTAAGACCAAAGTTAGTTGATTTGGGATGTGTACCTTGCTGGATGGATAGATCCCACTGAATAGACTTCTGTAATTTGGCCATATCTTCGTCTGTAGACCTCCAAATCAGATAGTTTTAATTGGAGATTAAATTAGAGACATATATCTAAAAATTTGATTGAGAAACCAAAATTTGATTTTGCCTCTAAAATTTTAAATTCTGGTTTGAATTTAAGTTATAACTCCCAGTACAATTAACCAAATTGCATGAAATTTATACCATTATAAAATTAAGACATAAGGGAATGAAATTACTTGATAATATTATAGGCCAATATGGGAATTAAAGGAAGAAGAAGGAACAATATGCAATTTTTCTAAAGTTAATACACCGACCAATTGGATTAAGGCATATGTGACCAATAATAATAAAGCACGTGTGGCCAATAGGAATTAAGCATGTGTGTGAGTCTTGAAAGTTCATGAAAAGGCATATGGAGAGGGATATGGACAGCACTATAAGGTTTTTAACCTCAGATGTTTCTACTCTTCATTTCTCTTTCTTCATCCTATCATTTTTCATGTAAGAAATCAAGCCAATCTTAGGTGGAAATCAAGGTAAAAGTTAGGGATTTTCTCTTCAACTTTATCTTTTCTTGCTTTGCTTATGAAGAAATAAAATTATAAAGTTGGAAGTGGGATTGAGATGTGTTTTTGTGGTGTTTCTAGTTAGTGAGTCAAGCAAAGCCAAAGACGAAGGAAGGAAAGGCATTAAAAGAACTACTTTGTAAATTTTAAGGTTTGGGACTACACTTAGTTTAATTCCTCTTTTTGTGTATTTTTTAATGGATATAAAGATTCTTTTACATATGGAACGGTTTTTGGGATGATTTTTGGTGTTGTTTTGTTGTTACTTTGCATGGAAATGGTTGTATACAACAAGAGAGTGTCATGTAGTGGAATTTTATCTTAGGTTCATTTGAACCAATCACATTGTTTGAGTCATAATTCAACCTACAGACCTCTAAATTAGGTGATTTTAGTTGAATATGAAACCTAAGAAATATAAATAAAAATCTATAAAAGATACTCTGACTTAATTCTGGCTTTATGAGATTGGAAATTTAGGTCAAAAATGGTGACCTAATGCTACCCCTATTTCGGAACAACTTGTGATGTTTGGTGTATATCTCATGATTGGGAAGTTCAAATGGTCTGATTGTTAGTGCTATGGAAACTAGTGACATAGGGGAACAAATTTCTAGAAGTACTTAAAACCTAATTCGAATGTTTTCTATATGCATATTAAGGAATAAATGGAGTCCATCATGTAGTTTGCTTCTTGACTGATTGTTTGCCTATTTTAGACCATCGTGGGCTTAGCCCAAATTGCACTATTTTAAGTTTGTCTTTGTTTCTAATTTTTTCCAAATCTTATCCAACCTTTTTGAATGTGTATGAAACCTTTTAAACACCTAGAAATAAATGAAATAGGATTTACCATATATGAACTGGGTGACTGAACATTGGAATTTAAGATTGAGCATAATGCATTCCAAAGAAAAATTACATGGACATAATTGATTTGTAAGAATATTTATTGCTCATATGTGTATAGTATGATTATACAAGTGTGATTTTGACACCCTTTAATGGTGGTAAGTTATGATTGCATATATGAACATAGATACAAATTTTATGACTTGAAATTTATATCATATGACTTATCAATATATGAATTGTGAAATTGGCAAATGGTTGAAGGAAATATTACAGTGTCTACTATATTATCTTGGTTGTGGATAGATAAGCATGCCTATAAGGTAACAATGCAGCTACTACAGTTTGATACCAATGGTGTCTTCATCTTAAAACTATAGTCTCTATAGTTTGATGCTTTAAGGTATCCACAGTTTGATACTTTCAGGTATCCACAATTTTGATATCTTCAGATATCCACAGCTCCTACTATCCACACCTTTGGGAATGTATAGGCCTAACCCAAAAAGTAAAATAAATAATTGTAAATAAGAAATACAGAATGACAACATAAATAATTGGCAATGATGAGTATTTGTATTAATTGTAATAATATACAAGTGTATTGATAATTTGTATCAATGAGCATTGAATATCAATGTTTAGTTCATAAATGTTAATTTATGGTGTATAAGTTGTGATATTTTTGAAAGTGTGTGCTTGGTAGATGAATGTTGTGAGTGATCATCCAACTAAGTGTTTTTCTACTAAGCTTTCAAGCTTAGCACAGGTGTTAATCCGTGTAGGTCCAGGTTATAGGAGGAAGGTACAGGAAACATCTGCAGGGACCAAGGACAACAGCAAGGATTAAAAGTACCTTTTGAATATGTTTTGGTTTAAGATGATTGTATGTGTAAAAGACTAAAGGAAATTGTATGTTTTCTGTTTAGGTTATCATGTAAATATAAAAATGTAATACAACTTTTAAATGATAATGTTAAATGATGTTAAATTTTGTAATGTGTATATGTATAGCTTTGAATAGAAATGTATGCCACAAATGTATGATAAGAAAGTAGTTTCTACATATGTGGGTGGTTGTAGATTCCGTATAAGGGTGTTACATCTGATTTAAATTGAAAGTTACCATGGAGCTAAGCTTATTGCCTTGTTTATCCAAAAAACTTTAACTCAACATTCGTACTTATAAATAGTGGAGCTTTTTAAAAATCATTTTATAAAAAATTTCGACAGCACAACGACTGCATTTTTACATCCCCAAAATTTTTGAAATCCCTGTAAAATTTCAAACTTCTATAAAAAGATTAAAAAATGTTCATGCATTTAATTTAAAAACATTCATATACATACGTTTTTTTTAAAAATGTATGTTCCAAAACATATTCAATGATACGCAATAGTTCCTAAAAATATTTACAGGGAAAAAAATACCTACATAGTTGCACGCGACGAGGCTAACTACTCACGAGGTGGAGTCCCTGCTACTGAAGTCCCTGAATGTGCACCTGGGGGTTTTATTTTGAAAACAAAAAGTAGAGGGTGAGCTAAACGAGCTCAGTGAGTATTAACTTTTCTATGCAAACCATATTTAATAATTTATACCTCCCTAAAACAAATTACTTTAATTTCTTATGATATAATACCAATATAAAACATATATGTTTTCTGAAATCAAATTTCTTAAGTTACTTTTAAAGTAAATTATGACGACATCATTATTGTCATGAACTTTCTTGTACAATATAGCCCACTACTAAATTCTTTGCTATATGGTACTCTTAGGCATAAAGTCAAAAATTTGGTTCTGCATTGCTTATTGGTGACTGGTTAACCACTAGTTACGGAGCTGGTTCTACATCACCTACCCACACTAGGTTAACTATTGTACATTGGTAGTTACAAAGTTGGTTTTGAATCACTTACGTGCAACTGGTTAGTCACTAGTTACGGAGCTGGTTCTACAATGCTTACCTACTATAGGTTAACTGTTATACATTAGTAGTTGTGGAGCTAGTTCTACATTGCTTACCCACAACTGGTTAACCACTAGTTATGGAGTTGGTTCTACATCATTTACATGCACTACGTTAACTTCTATACATCAGTATAACAACATGTATAAAACTTATCAGTGTACTATAGGCTAGAAAAACCATTTCCTTTTTATCAACCAATAACATAATTTCAATGGAACTTCAAATTGTATGAAATTTAACTTTTAAACTTCAATTCGTATATTGCTAAAACATAAACTTATACTAGCAATTTCACTTGTAATCTATAATTCACATAAAATTCATAATCATACAATTTAAAATCACATGTCATCAATTTTTTTGCAAAGAATTTATTTATATAAAACAATTAAAATATACTCACTGTTTTCGAAACTTATTGCCAAGCACACTCACGCATTCGATGCCTCTTTCTTACCTACATAAATCACATTTCGTTTAGGCGTTTATTTCCAAATTCGGAAATAAGGTATTAAAACTATATATTAGGTTTAACTGAATTCGAGATTAGTATTTAATCGTATAACACATATGCTAATCTTATTTTCGCTTACTTTTGTAAGCTAACCCATTGTTTTCTATTTCAAAGTCTCACTTCAAAAATTACTTAAATACCACCTTGTACCCATTCTAACTTATCAATTTCTTCAAAACACTATCTCACCTAATTAATTTACCATAAACATAATCAACCTTCGAAAACTTACACCAATAACTACATTTCCTCTTAAGGCGAAATTGTCCGCACCACATATACTTATATTATCCTTTCATTTTCTTTCAAAATTTTCAACACAATTCACCTAAGATCTATGCCAAGCATCTTCTAAACACATCATAAATCATTTCACTTTATTATTTTTTATATATACTCCGTATGCTAATTTTTTTCCAAATAATAACATAACAATTCATTTAATAATTTTAATGCTACAAATACCCTTATTGAACATCTTTAATCACATTCACATGACCATTATATCATAACCCTACTTTTATACCAAAAATGACCTTAAGGCTAATCTTAACATATTTTACACCAAACTTTTCCAATTCAATTCCAATTCAAATCCTTTTCATTTCTCTAGTTCATTAGCATCAAAACCATGCTGTGAACATCATAAAACATCATAATTGAACTTTGGTTCATTTCACATTAAAGAATTAGCCATGGCCTTTAATTTCTTTTTATTGGAGATGATCTCCTTTTAAAACTTGATATGTAAAGTAATCTAAGCTAATGCTTTAGTGAATATAAAAATTGATGCTCAATTTCCTAAAGACATTAAAAAACTTATTGAATTGTTCGTCACTTTTCTTCATTTTAGGCCTTTAAGATTATGAAATTAACAGCACACATGGCTTCATATATTTGGCCCTATGTTTGTAGCTAACGCTAGTTCTATTATGTTCTCAACTTCTAAATTTTGTACATCAGTACCAATACTAGATATAGGTGAAATGGGCACTGAAATCATACTTCTCCTTTATTCTCTAGATTTCCCTCAATTTTTTCTAGGCTTTTCACTTCCTTCTTTCTTATAACATCATATTCAAATGTTTTCCCACTTCTTAATATGGTGGCACACACTTTGTCTTTCAGTTTGACTTCAATATTGCTTGGAAGCTTATCTTGATCTCTTTAATCCACTACCTTAACTAATTAGCCTACACATATCTCCAATTTATGAATTGATGAATTTGTCAATTGCTTTACCTTAGCCAATTTCTTATAAAGGCTTAAATTCTTATCTTTATGTTTCTATTACTTATTATATTTAAGCATAAATATAAGATATGAATTACTTTAACATCTCCTTCATCCCTTTATCTTATGGGGGTTATTACTGACATTGAGGCCTATTTTAAAACCCAGATGGTCTTATAGGTCTACCTATTATTCCCTATTCCATCTAATAAAATTTTAGGTGATTTATCTACCATAGATAATATATATTAGAGAAGGGATTATTTCTTAATTCCTTGCTTTCCTCCACAAACAACCATGTATTTTTCTTCCTCATTGTAATTTGAAGGTGGCCTAAGATTTATGCATGCATAGCCTAGGTGCCCATACATGCCACATCGGTAGCACAAAAACTTTGCTTTCTATATCATGGTTCAAGATCATCTTTATCTAACTCAATGGATCTATACTTTTTCTTGCTAATTATAAAGATATTTGGACCTTATACAAGGACGTCTTTGATTTTCCTTCACTATTTTAGTAGATAAATTTCTAGCAGATGTTTTTATGATTTCCTTCCCTTGCTTGATAATCTTTTTATAGATAATTCCTAGTATTATAGTATCGACCCAAGTGTTACATTTTAGTACTAAGCCTTTATAAACAAATTGCATTAACAATTGCAATGAATACTGATTATAAGGGAATTAATTAATTAGAAACTTATCTTGCTCTCAAGCTTCATGAAATTCTTTCCTTTCTTTCTTTATGAAGCTTTATATTTACATCCTTAATTTGGTGGTCTTATGTAATGTGAAAACCTCAACGTAAATGCATCATACCTTTGATATCACTCTTATAAAAAGTCCATCTTTATTAAGATCAATCATATCCTAGCTTGATCTCGTATATAGTATAGGAAACACCTCATTCTCATCTCATCTTTTGTGAGGCCATTTAATGGAAGAGTTCAAATCACAAAATAAAACAACTCGATGAATGTTATCATTTCCTCCATTAGTGATCCACTAAAGGTCTAGAAAAAGTGGAGATGTTCTTACTTCAGCTTATAATTTCTTACATTTTAGATATCCATTAAAGGTCTAAAAAAAATTAGGATTGGCATAAATTACTTGTAATTAGATGTCCCTTACATGCATCCTTTATGATTGTTGCTCTATATCCATAACTGGATTATCTGGCTATGAAACCATTTCTTCTTTCCTTTTTTTCCTTAGTTTCTTTAGCAGGTTCATTCAATTTCAAGATCAAATTAAATTATGGAATAGAAGCTATCACTTTTCAATCTCCTATCTCACATTAACTACCTAAAACAACGACAAAATTAAGAGTAAAAGAAACTATAAACTAACCAAGACTAAAAATATAATAAAAATTTTCCTTGATTTCAACGTCAAAACTTGATGTCTATTATTTAATCTGCAATTATATAGAGTCAATTGTAGATAGTATAAATAAAATTAGAGTGATTCTAAAGTACCAATCCTATAGAGAACTATGTAATTAATCAAAACTAGAGTGTTTCTAGAATATCATTCCCACAAAGAGCTATGTAACAATTCCTATTAATCTCAGTTAAAAAGAAAAACTAAATAAACCAAAGAGTTTATTATAGATAAATAAACTAAAGAACTAATGTAAACAAAGCAAATAAATAATGAAAGAAGTCAATAAATAAAACAATAGGGATTTACGGTTGCATTTATAAAAGCATGTAATTTCTATACACAATTAATTATTTAAGTTGAAATAGTAATTAACCTAATGTATCTATAACCTTTGTTAAGGCATATAAGTATATCTAAATAGGGAACAACCATTTGTTGATACATAATTTAATTTATTAAAACTTATTAAGCATAATTAATCTATAAAGTTATCATTAAAGTACAGGATATTGTTGTTCTTTAGTACTAAAGTATTTATTCTTCTAATGCGCAAATCATACTTCACTTATCAATCCTTCAAAAAATCTCTGATTTTGAATCTATGAAGAGCAATCACAATTCCAAAATTAAGTTAAAAGAATAAACTCAACCAACCAATAGTGAAAAATATATAAATAATTGAACAATTCTTTAGAAACTACATGTTTAACCCTAACTAGGGATTTTAGCCACTAAACGCAATGAAAACTAAAAAAAAGACATTAATATTAACATATAAAAGAAGAATGGAAGAAAAGAAAAAGAAAAGATGTCACCCAATTCTCTAATCTTTTCTCCTAAATCCTCCTCCATTGCAAAGAAAGAAAAAATTATGAAAAATTGTCTGCATATTGTAGTAGAAAAATAAATTATCCATCATCATGGATCTTAACTTATACATAAGAATCATACTCACATATCCTGTAGCTAATTCAAATTATGTAGGAGTCAAACTTTCTATGCCATTACCATGGAGACCACTTCAACTTATAAAGTGATTTCTTCAATTTACACACTAAATGCTCCTTTCGAGGTTAAATAAACCTGTGTATTACTCCATGTAAATTTTATTCTCTAAATAACCATGAAAAAATGTTTCTTTCAAATCCATTTGGTCCAAGTGCATATCTAAACTAGCTATAAGAATGCTAATAAAATCTTGATGGAAGAATGATGAATCACCAAAGAAAGATTTCATCACAATAAATCCCCTTATGCTTTGAATACCTTTTTGCTATGAGTTGAGCCTTGAACTTTTCTCCTTTTTTTGGCCACTATTGCATTCCTCTTATATACCAACTTGTACCCTACAGACCTCTTTTATTTAGGAAACTACATTAGCTCCTATTTCTAGTTTTTGTACAAAGAATCCACCTTTTCCAACATAACTCTCAACCATTTATCCTTCTCTTGATTGTTTATAATCTTTTGAAAGTTAATTGAATCCATATTAATTGTTATGAGTGTAAAGGATAATGAATCTTCCCAATCATATTTATTTGGTCTTTATGGCTATATTGATATGACGCTTTTCTTCTAATATTATCTATCAACTAAAATTTTCATTCTTTTTAAAACCTGCTATAGCTGATATAGTTATACTTATACCATCTTTGTACTACTAGTTACTTAGCTTAACACACCTTATCCATATGTTTACTTTAATACATGTTGTTTATCAAACATTATATTCTTAATTATCACTATTTCCTTAGATGTTAAGTCTCAAACTTATAGCCCTTTGCACCTTTAGGTTAGCAATAAAGATACACTTCTTTAACTTTAGATCACGCTTGGATCTCTTATCAATGAAAACCTCAATATATATAGGACATACAAATATTTTGAAATTAAAAAAAATCTATATTATTTCCTATTAACACTCTCTGCCACTATCCGATCTAGTGATGTCTTTGGTGATCTATTAATGAGGTAACACACTATACTCACTACTTTTGCTAAGAAAATTTTAAGGATTCTCACATCTAATCTCACACTTGGGCCTTTCAATTATTATGGCGTTTTATAAATTTTATTGTGTCTCTAAATCCTATCCTTCTCATATAATTTTTGGAATGACAAATATATGTACTTAATATTGTTTTCTAATTTTAAGTACTTGATTTTTCTACCTATATGGATTTTAGTTTAGTATCACATACCTTGAACTTTATAAGAAACTTAAATTTATGCTTCATAAATTATACCCAAATTTTCCTTATAAATTGATGTAATTTTAGATTATTTCTAAATCGATAAATGTGAATAAATATTAAGATCCACATAGTGATAAGTCTTTAATAAGATATCATATATCAATATGTGCATAGTTTATAATTGCTTTAATTTTATACTTGCCTATATTAAATGTCATCTTAGATTGTTTACCTAGTATGCAAAACTTACAAAAATTTACCTTATAGTGTTTAACATACTTTAGTAGGCTCCTCTTATAAAGTTTTATCATCCTTCGCTTATTGATATGACCTAGCTATCTGTGAAACAATGTAGTAATGTCATCATTTAACTTTACAATAGTAACCTCTTCACCTATAATTATGCTCACCATTAGTTTATAGATGTCACTTACTAGTCTTGGCCCTTTCATCATTGTTAATGTTCCCTTTAACATATTAATATTATCTCTATTGATTTATAAGAAAAATATTCACATATAAGGTGCATAAAGAAATCAAAATTTTCTTTAAATCTTGTATATAATAAATATAAAAAATTATTCTAACATCACCTTTAAAATTATTGAGCCTAAGCTATCATGTTACAATAATTTTATAAACTATATCATCCCCAATTGTATTGTACCAAAGTTTCCTGATGTGTCCAATCTAAACCAATTCTTATTTTGTATCATATGATGTAACATCTTATATCCAATATTTAAAAGTTTTGAAATTGACTAGTTAAAATGTAAATAATGCCTTCATCATTGTATTCTAAGTCCTTACTTTGCAAGACATTAACATACATTGATGAATCATCAAACTCCCTATATCATTATGCATTTTCTTGTTTAGACATTCCCGTCTGATATGTCTAGATTTCTTTCACTTATAGCACTAGATTACCTTTCTATTATAGGATTTAGATTTAAAGTTCCTGCTAGAAGATTCGTCCTTACTACAATTCCTTTTAACGTCCTAATTTTCCTTTACATGTAACCTTTTAACTAGAGAGCTTTCACCAATATTGAGTCTTAGTTAGTTATGAGATAATAATATAGCGAAAATATCCTTTAACACTATTTCCTTACCCAATGTGAGTATGTTCATCGTTGGTTATAAGCATGACTTTGTCCTTGCCTGGAAATAGTCATGTCAAGTCTTAAGAGGTCACTGACTATTTGGTTAAAAACATTGATATGCTATTCCAAATCTATTCCTTCCTGTATCTTCAACCTATATATTATCTACTTTATATATAACTTATTTATAAGAGACTTTGACATTTATCAACTCTCGAGCTTCTTCCATTTCTTTATAGGTGATTCAATTTCCATGGCTTAATACATAACCTCATTTTTAATACAAATTTGTATGGTTTTTGCTACTTGACTAAGTAACTTTTCTTATTCAAGCTCATCCATACCATCTTGATTATTCTCTCACAACCACTTTAGTAAGCTTTATTGTGCCTACAAGTCCTTCACTCTTTATTGCCATAGTTTGAAATTCTTAGTTCTATTAAATTTCCTCCCTTTAAACTTAGCAGCTGAAGTTCTTTTTACCTCAACTATACTCTTATACCATTTGTAAGAAATAATATGTAGCAAGAATATAATATAAAAAAATAAGAATAAAAGAATATTTTAGACAATGTTCAACCAATTAGGTATGCCTATATCCTCGACAGTCAAGAGCGATTATTATTATTATTATTATTATTATTATTATTTATTAGTATTATTATTTTATTATATATGAAAACCCTAGTTAGTTTCATAAATAAGTCCTTACCAGACCCAACTTAACTTAATCAGGATTTTAATATGTTTTACAATCCTTCCATATTGAAATTCATAAAAAAATCTGTTTTTAACTAAGTCTTTCCTTCACAGATACTTGGACATAGTCGAGGATCTCACTGATTCTCCTCTATGAACTCATCTATGCATATACTCCAAAATATGGATCTTTCTACTTCTTCGCATATATGGACATGATTTGGGACATCATCATGCCTTAAATAGCGAATTTTTTAATCTTCTATGTACACCCGCGTCCTAAACTGTGTCTTTCTAGTAATACTCTACCATACAAGCATGCTTATGCCTTCAATCAATGTCTTAACCTCTAAATTTCATAAAGGAAAACATTATTTCCCATTCTATGTTCACTCAAAGACTTCTAAGAAACACCCATTTTCTTTCTAAAATTTGAAGACTACGTTCCTATGTATATGAGCTATATATAACAGGCATTGATGCAAGCATGACTAGAGCAAATAGGTGATCCATTACATGTAGGCTTTGCTCAATTACAAGAGTTGGAGTTGGTGCATATTTGGAGGAAAAAACTTTTCCTTTATTGAACATAACCTCCAACATAAGTGTGGCCCAGATTATGTCTAGTTTCATAAAGTTATAGAAGGATCCATAATCTCTTACACGAGACAGTTCCCAACTATGCCTAACTTTGCAAAGACACAAGAGGATCCACAATTTTAGATCTCAGATATGGGTGCATCTTAAATCGTAGCCATTGATGCTAAAAAACCTTGTAACTTATATACTTGGCCCATAGTCATGTCCTAATTCATGCTAACTTGAAACCTTATTTTATATTTTATATTTAAGGCATATTTCTTTTCAGTTTTAGATATTTTTGATATATTTATTATTATGAGTTGTTAAAACTTCTTTCCCTTGTTCATCAATGAAATTCAAAATTATTAAAGAATTCTTTCTTTGTAGCTGTTAATAGATTGTAAAACTTATGTACTTGTTTTACGCTAAAAAATCACAAGTGAACTGGTCATGACTTGTAGTTAGAAAGAGCAGATATCAATCCCACAGGGATTGATGCCCAGACACCACTTAATTTAGAAAAGACTTTGTTTAAGAAATAAATTTTTTTAATGCAACTAATCTAGAAAATTAAATTAAAATTAAAAGACTAATGTAAACAATGGACAATACCGCAATTACAGAAAGTCTAAATTTAAGGATCTCAATACTAGAGATTACTTTCTTCTTATTCTGTCTCCCTCATATTTTATTGATTGAATTGTGTCTCACCCTATATTTCTAAATGTACTAATTACCCTCTCTCAAGGTGTAACTATTTGTCCCTAATTGAATTGACGGGAATCGATTGAATGATCTCCTAACCTACCTAATGACTCTACTGATTCAACTAGTTATTACACTATCCTATGGATGATCAATTCACTAATTGAGATCTCTCTTTTAATTATTCAATTGACATAATAATTGCTAGTTTATAGGTCTCTAACTCTTGTTGTACAATCCTACATGATTTTCATCTCACTCACTCTCTTAATTTGTTGCAAGATGACAATTAAGAACAACAATCATCAAAGACACTTCATTCAATTCAATAAAACATAAGTTTTGACAAAATAATGAAAAATCAATCCCTAATATGAAATTAGCCTAACATAGTCTCCATAACACTATCAACATCCAAATAATCCATCTTTACAAAGAAAGGAAGA
>JAOTAY010000005.1:37931782-37944340 GCA_025629805.1 Erythroxylum baracoense
AGAGCGATAAGCAACCATTATGCAAGAAAACATATGCTAATTACCTATAAAAAACATATCCTAATGCACACCTATCAGTAGCATTTAAATATTTTACATATTTGGTTCTTAATTCTTTACAATCAATTGGTTAATTATTTTATGCATCCATTTTAGCTTTCTTAGGTCCAATCTTTTATGCATTTTCTCTTAGGCTGATTCACACTAGTTGGCATTAAAACTTGGTTCAAACTCAAGTATGGTCTCTTTTTTTAATTTATGTATCATTCAAAGTCTATTTTATTTCTTTTGTAAACAAAAAGGAGAAATTGTCTTCTTTATGATTCCTTATTTTTATATTGCATTATATTCTTAATTTTAAACTGTTAATAAAAAAGTAATTCCACTATCTTTTTATTTTAAGGATTATTTACTATTCAAAATAATTATTCATGTGATTGAGAAATAAGGAAAAGTAATGTAAAAACAATTACTTTATAAAAATCAATCCCAAATATAGTTTGAAACTCTTATTAATCTCTCCTTACTGAATTGATTTCAATATTTCTTATTTAACTTATGATATGTTTTCCTTTTTGACTTGTAGTTCTAAGATTTTTGACTTTACGAGGTTAAATTCTTGTTTAAATTTTTCTAGTTCCTTAAGGAACTTATGAATCTAGAAAAAAGTGAAAAAGACTAAAGAGTATGAGATCAGTATCAAGAAAATCCAAAAAAAAAAGATACAGTGAAACACAAGTGAATTCACTAACATTAATTGAGAGAAACACGTTAGAGAGTGTTGGTTACAATTAAGAGAAACACGTTAGAGAGTGTTGGTTACAATTAACACTTTTTTGCAAGTTAAAATATGTTTAATTATGATAGAGATTAAGGGGTAAGGAATGATGATGCATTCATGATTTAAGCCATACAACAATAGTTTGAATGAATAAATATGGTGTTTGATGAGATTACAAAATCAAATGGAGTTGCAAGATACTATTATAATTAATGTACAAAGGGAATAATGGCTTTATTGAGCTTATATAATCAAACATCATTGTTAACTTCTTAAGTTCATTCATACCCCTAACATTCCGTACAAATATGGAAATTATCGAGTGGATTGCTTTGAGAGCTTATTGGTCTTCTAATAGGATTTTCTTTTCTATACCATTAAAAAACTATTATTAACCTCAGCTAAAGCTTATGCATTACCACCACAATTGATTTCTCTAATGTTTCACTCATTATTTTTGTCTTGATGAAGGCTTAAAAGGGATTCAAAATTAAAGGAATAAGTTCTTTTGTCTAATGAACTCTTCATTAGAGGGGGAAGTTGCCTAAAATTTAGCTGCAATAGATGTGGTTGTAATTAATGATAAGGGTGCATCATTAAACAAGTTAAAGTTGGCCCTATATTACTCATTTTGATGCACTTGATTTACCATTTCAAATGGAATAGAACTAGCTATATTACCAAGATTCATTGGCTCATCATAAAATCTAGTTTTGAAAGTTTTACCGACTAGAATCTAAGCTTTCCTTTATTATAGCAATGATGGATAGTATTGATATGATACTTTGACATTGTCTTAGATCAAAGCATCATCATTTCCCAACCTATGTGTAGGAATTTCGTCTAGAAGCATCTTGTTTAAATCCATGCTTATACACAACCTTGCATATTACCCTTTTCCTAATAGAATTGGCTTCTTCTAAACAAAAATGGATTGCTTAAATAGTTAAACAACAAGCTTAATCCCATAATAGACCAATACTCTACAAGGATTTGGTGAAAGTTCACCAATGAAGGAATTTGTTTCTTTTTTAAGTCCTCAAAGTTAATCCTTGGTTTCTACATTTGTAAGAATATAGGCAAGCTATTAAAGTGCTAAGAGAATTTTTTAATTACCTTCAATGTAGCCTTATTAGAAGCAAACTTGAAAAGGATCAAGTGGTCTTCATTTGACAACACTTCAACTAGCCTCTTGGATTTCCCTGTTTCATTACCCATGCCTAAAAGATTAGAAAAGTTGGATTCTTTCCTATAAATAAATTGAAGATGGTTGAGGCCCATCTTTAACTCCCTCCTTCAAAACCTCCAACGAAGGTGAAATAAGTGAGAAAGCATTATACAGAGCCAATGGAATGTATCACAGAGCAAGTGAAGAAGTATTACCAAACATAAACTTGCAACTCAAAGGCTTGTGCCTAGTAATTGGTTCAGTGGAAATGCAAGGCTAAGACAAATTTAATGAAATTGAATAAGGCTATTATACTAGTCCACAGGGAGAGGGAAGTGAAGCAAAAGAAGTGGAACATGAAAGTTGAACTAGAGGGGTTAGGATGGAGAGGGTCTGATGGGCTAAAAGTGGAGAGGGGAATAGGAGGAATTCATGAGTAAGGATCAGGACATGATTTTTAAAAGTTTTAAACCTAGAAGCATTCATGGTTAGGTAAAGAAAGAGTGAAAAATGCTTTAACAAAAAGGTACAAAAGATCTTGATACTAATGGTAAGTGTTATGGCTAATAAAAAAGGGAATATGGAAAACTAAGAATACCTTTAATTTGTAAGGGAATATAGGCTATCTAGGTAGTGAGAGTAGAAGAAAATTGAAGTAGAATAGCAAGGAATCCAAAGTTAGAGAGTGGGAACATTGAAGGTAAGAGAATGAGTAGTGAAAAAGCAAGATCAGGAGAAAGGGAAAGCCATTAAAGGGTTAAAAAAGAGAATTAAGCTGGAACGAAAGGGGAGTATGAGAGAGAATCTAGAATGAAAGGGGAGTATAAGAGAGAAGCATCTTGAGATAGAAAGAGTAAGAATGAGCATAAATTAATGTACACGATATTTAGTAAGACAATTATAATGAGAATAACAATCACATATAAGAATGCTAAGGATTTCAGTAATGAGATCGTTAGTTATATGAATGTTTACATCTTGGAATTAAGAGAACATATATGTGTCTTCTCAAATTACTTAAAGTCAAAGGTTACAATAAAATAATCTCAAATTTGTTAGGCTAGTCTTTGTAAATAAATTAATTAATGGAAATCTATATAAGACAATATGGTTTAAACAATTCTAGATAGGATGAGGAAATAACATAGTTTTCATATAACTCACAAGAGGCATAATCAGTAAATTAAGAAGAGTGAATATCAATTATTCATCCTTATAAGTGGAGCAATGCACACGTGGTGAATGATACTAAGATTTCTCTTAAGTCTTCTAAGTCCTAGTAACAATAAGGTTAGTCTTCTCTTAAGTAGATATCCTATATATGGGATTACAATTCCCTGTGGTTCTTTCTGTAAAGAGAAAAGGTGGAAGGTACTTTAAGGAATAAAAGGCTAAGAAATAATAGGAATCGGTGAGTTAAAAGTTAAAGCTCACTTACAAGAAAAGCACTTTAATAAATTCTTGAAAGTTCAACCTCACCAATTTTAGTTTCCTACATGTCACCATAAGTAATGTACTGTTATGAAAGAAAATCAAAATAAATTATGAAGTATATAAAGGTAATAAAAAATCAAACTCAAAGTATTTTAAGGACAAATTATTTAAAATGATATAATTAAGTACATAAAGTGCAACCGTTCCTAGAAAATAAAACCAAGGCATAAAAGAGTTTAAATTTTATGAAAGTCAACAATGATTGTACTTAAATTAAAAATTTAACAAACTTTTTAAAAGTGTCTAAGATGATATTATTTATTTAGGTCTTGAATTGATAAGTTTCAAAGAAATTGAATATGAGAATAGCTTAAATATATTCATAATTTGAAATAATCGTCCACTAATTTCATAAAAATTTACCTAATGTTTAACTTTAAAAATGCCCAAATTTTATTAGGAAAAAATACCCAAGAACTTAAATTAAGTCAAAATTAAACATAATCAAATGCAATTGATAGTTAAAAAAACCTTAAGTCAATTTTTAGTTTCACTATAAAAACATTAATTTGAAAAAAGAAACATAGAATACTTAGAAAATTAAAGAAACCCCAATTCTGAAACCTTAACTTACTCAATTTGTAAATTTATTCAAGCTAAGTGCAATCTTATAAAATTGAACACACAAATATGTTTAAAAACATGAAAATAAGGTAAATTAATTAACAATTCAAAAAAATCATGAATCTTTGAAAAGCCTTAAATAAGAGTAGATTGTAGTTGGATGTTAATATATTCAGATCTTAGAGATGTAAAGGAGTTCATATGAGTTACTAGTATTGCCTAAGATTTGCCAAAGAGACATCGAAGAAGAGAGGAGTCATCAAAGGTGGGAGAGATACTGCATAAGAAGGGATTGAGTCTCTACACATCAAGAGTAATTTAAGAGGATGAAGTGGAGTTGGACATCAATAAAGCTTTACATCAACTGGCTTACTCACTTTATCCTTGTTAAGCTTAGTTATAATGGTTATAAGTGTCCCTAATGGTTTGGTTTAATAAATTACAAAGTATTTGAGTAGTTATTTAGTGAACTTTTCTTAATTAATGAACTTTTAAAATCCATTTGAAACAATTTAAATTTTATGTAAGATGTAAATGCAAGAAACAACCTAATAGCTATGAGGCTTAATATGATGTAAAAGTTCCCTCCAAGTTTATATCATTAAGACTCACTTGGTATTTATAATTTTGTGCTCTCTAATTCTAGATACTAAATTCCATATATTTTTCAACTTTTCATTTATAGTGAGAACTAAATTTTCATCACTAAGGGCTTCTTCTATAGTTTTAAGCTTAATTTGAAGAATAAAATCATGATGAAATAAGTCTCTAAGATGAGATATACTAATTACATCACATATAACTTATCTAGATGATGATTCTTTTTGAATTTCCAATCTCTTGAAAGCTCCTTATCCTTTTTGACTCCTTACTTTAGTTCGATAATGTGATCACCTAACTCACGTACGGTGTTATGGTGTCTTGTCCCTTTTATAGGATAAATTTTCTAATTTCTTATAATACACCTACACCATCATTGTTAATATCATTATTAGAAACAAGAGGGTTAAATTCATGAAAGATAAAATGCATAGACTCTTTAATAACTAGAATCTTCCTATTAAACACTCTATACATTTTACTAGTTAAGGAGTAACCAAGAAAAATTCCTTCATTGACTTTGGAGTCAAACTTCCCTAACTTATCTTTAGGATTCAAAATGTAGAACTTACAACTAAAAACTTTGAAGTAACTAATCTTTTTCCTTCCTATGCCAAAGCTAATAAGGTGTTTCATCGAAAGTTGGTCTTATGTAGACTATTAAAAATGTGACATATGGTAGCTATAGCTTCTACCTAAAATTATTTAGGAAGATCATATTTATTTGTCATTGTCCTATCGTATCTTGCAATATCCTATCTTTCCTCTCAACAACTCCAATTTATCAATGGGTATTTAGAGTAGAAAGCTATAAGAGATTCCATTAGCTTCATAAAAGACTTTAAAAATTTTATTCCCAACCTCCCTTAGTTTTTTTTATTGTTGTTCAATCAAAACAAATGGGGGATTTAAGAAAAATTACCAAGTTGACCCCTAGCCTAAGTGTTATTTTTGGTTATTTACTCAAATCTCCTTTTGGAGGGGAAGGATGGATTATTAGTGTGGATGATTTGGAACATATAATTGGTGGGCATGTATGTTTAGGTTCCGCTTATATACTTCAGGGAATCTGGCATATCTTAACCAAAGCCTTTACATGGGCTCGCCGTGCACTTGTATGGTCTGGAGAGGCTTATTTATCTTATAGTTTAGGTACTTTATCAATTTTTTCCTTTTTTAGGGTACTCCCAGGAATAAATCCAGTAAAGACGGGATAGGGCCTATAGCTCAGAGGATTAGAGCACGTGGCTACAAACCACGATGTCCAGGGTTCGAATCCCTCCTCGCCCACAACAACCAAAAAAGGAAGGACTTTCCCTCTAGAGGTTTCATGATCGCTCCTAATAAATGCAATAAAGATTGCTTTTCATTTTCAACACTCTTTACAAATTTCACAAATTCCCCAAGGCATTATTCTTTTCTAACTGAGAATAAAACTATGCGAGAAAAGTATAAAATATAATATCAAATCTAATTAGACTAAATAAATCCATATGAAGAAATTGTAAAAGTTTAGTGGAAATTATCTACTTTTTTCTCTTGAATTAGCTTTCAGATTGTTTTCCTATATATATATATATATATATATTCCATTTTCTTTTTCAAAAAAATTCAATGCTATTGTTAATTAAAATAGATACAATATATGATCTTCCCTTAAAACATACTTTATAATCCTTTTATATATATATATATATATTCCATTTTCTTTTTCAAAAAAATTCAATGTTATTGTTAATTAAAATAGATACAATATATGATCTTCCCTTAAAACATACTTTATAATCCTTATCACATAATTGGCTCACACTTAATTAAGTTATTGTTCAATCTATCAACTGAATGAACACTATTTAATATTGTTATGATCTTTCTTACTAACTTTACCAATATCAATTATCTTATCTTTGGCATTGTCTCTAAATATGATGAATCCTCCATCTTTATCTCAAAGAGTTAAGAACTGGGATGCATCATCATTCATATACAATGAGAATCCATCAGCCACGTACCATTTGTTTTTATTTTTCTTAGAATTCTATAAAACAAAATAATTAATTTATTTTAAGTTCCCAATTGGGATTAGGTCCTTGATTATTAGTCTCCTTCTTCTTTTCAACCCATTTCCTCGAGAATTTACTTATAAAGCTTTGCTTTATGAAACAATATTTGTTTAATTTTCTCATATTTACCATAAAAGAGAGATAACCATGACATATGAATAATATGTATTAGTGTTATAGTAATGAACCTTACGATTTTGGTACATGAATACATTCTTTTGTCTTTTATGTGTACATGAATGATGAGAATCCGTCCTTTGGATATTAAGGAAGTTGAATGCTCTTTAATTATATTAATGCTTATAAGGAGTGTATACATGTGTCATGGAATTAGATTTAGTATAAAGCATATTATAAGAATAAGTTTGATGCTTACCTATAAATTGATTTTGAGGGTTAAAGGAGTATAAGTGAGATTGCATACTATCATACGTCTTTATATAGAAATTGTTCCTACTCTTTCTTTAAAAAAGTTGAGTTGTTAGCTTGGATTTTAAGCCATACATGAAATCATAAAGCCTACTCTTAGACTAAGCTGAATATGGCGTATGCAAATTATTAATGTATTTGTTTAAAAGTGGATGATCTATGATCATTTATCATCAATTGTAATGGTCATTCATTATGCAGATATTTTCTTTTGAAAAATGTAGTTTGGGTTTTGGATTCACTTGACAATGAGTCTTTAAAGGTATTAATCTCCTTTTTCAATGTTTTGTTCTTATGTTTTAATGCATATAAGTTATGATTGCCAATAATGGACACACTTTTAGACACTTTGATGCCATGTAATTTACTCTGTATTTTTTATTTTTCACTTATGCATGCATACAGATTCCTTTAAGCCTCGTTCATTTTAAAAAATATCTTCTTTCTTTTCATACTTATAATTTTAATGCTCTCAATTATTTCATTATAGGACAATTCAATAGAAAAATCTTTATCACAAAATTTAAAGTTAGTGCGTACCTCATCATCATCTTTAGCCATAAAGCACAAATAAGTTACCTCTCCTTCTAAATGCTCATTTTTGAAATCACTTGTATCATCCCAAATACAGGTTTTAAGTGCCTAAATTTTTTTCCATCTTCTCCTTTTTTTTAATTTTTGTGCATATTTTTCATTTTTTTAGATGAGAGAATTGAGACTTCATATTTCAAGGTTTTCTATAATAAAAAAATAATTTTATTTGATTTATGTTTTGAATCTACCTTATTAACCTTGAATTCCCTTATTTTTGAAAGGTTCTTCTTCATAAATTTTTTTAATTTTATAGTGATTAAAGTAATGCCTTCCTCATTACTTTTAATAGTTGATGTCTCTTCTTCTTTGCTCAATTCCTCCTTCAAGGCTAAGTTCTTCCTCCCTAAAGCCACGACCTCTTCTTTTTAAATCTCTAGGTGAGTAATGATCCTAAGTGCCTCCAATAGTAGTATGTTTAAGTCTTTTGCTTTTTATGATGTGATCACCTTGGCTTTCCAAGACTTTAGAAATGATCTAAATACTTTCTCACCATTCCAACATTAGTATATATCTTACCTAACCCTTTGAGAGCATTAATAATATTAATAAATATAGTAAACAAGCTAGATATACTTTCATCATGCTTCATTTGAAATAGTTTATATTGATGTGCATGTTTATTTTACTCTCTTTTACTTAGTACCTTATGTGTAACTTCTAAAGTATGTTGAATTTCATAAGTTATTTCACATATAGAGACTCTATTGAATTTATTTATTCCTAATGCATAAAATTATATGTGAATAGCCTTGTTATTTAAGGAATGAGGATCTGATTCTTATTTTAGTTTGAAAAATTTTATATCATCTATAACTTTTTTTACAAAAGAAATAATAATTTAAATTAATAAAATTAAAAAGGTAGTACAAACATACCAAAATAGTAAAATAGCAAGGGTAGTACAAACATACCAAAATAACAAAATAGCATGGGTAGTACTCGTAACTAAGCATACATATGTATGGGTAAGAACTAAACAAAAGAGAAGATTATACTAAGATAATCACTCATACTATAATAGGTCAGTGAGTTAGATGTTCATTGAGGATAAGAGGTTTGTGTTATAAGAATGTTTGAGATTTTTTATTAGGATTAACTCTCTGAGTTCCTTAAAGATCTTTATAACAATAGACTACTTGGATGAACTTTTGTTTGCAAACCTTCTAGAGTTTCTTTCTTTCCACAATATATATACACAAAGGCCGAAGGACATGATATGACTTAGCTTATTTGAACTTGAATGAGCTATCGGGTTGAGTAATTTTTGTGTAATCTTAGTGAAGGAGTTCTCATCAAACTATAGACACTTCCTTGTGATATGATTCCATATGGTGCTATTGAAAGGAAATGTAAAAAAGAAATGATCTCTTGCCGACACATTAAAAAATTTTGTCCACTTACAAAAATGACATTCTATCTGATGTGTTTATTTTGGATTATTAACCATAGTATAAAGGATATTCTTAGGGTTAAATCCTTGCTCTATATGATCTTTTGCCAAACTACCTCTGAGCTTCTTCTTCTTAGCAGTTCTTTGATGCAATTGTTAGTGAGTTTATGGACGGGTTGGACTTATTAGTAGAAGATATCACAAAAGGTTGGGTTAGGTGGAGAGGCAAGTTGTAGGTGTCTCAAGCTGTGACAAAAATTCCATGAAACATCGTTGATTATGGAGCTCAGTATTATATTGAGGGATGAAGTTTTTGGACTCCGATGCCTGACCAATTGTCATACTATAAAGATATGAATCTTCCATTCTTGATTGTGCATGAGACTTCATTTTGTACTTTATCCTTCAGCTTCAGAAGTTGGTTAAGAAAGTGTGAGCATGAGACCTTTTGCTTAATTCCCCATAAACTTATGCCTTTGAGGAAATAAAAATGAAACCATTTTATCCAAAGTGAAGTTTTATCCGTTAGTATCCACTAGAGTATTTTAAGAATCAAAGCCTGATTTATGATTTTGATTGGAGTAATGTTCAGTCCACCTTCTTTGGGAAGGCATCTATCTGCCCACATTACTTTGGCAGATCCTTTAACACCATTTAGATGGCTCCATAAGAAGTTCTTAAGCAGCCTTTCAATCAATTTAATTATGCCTTGGGAGAGAAAAATGTTAGAGCTCCAATATATGTGTAATGATTTTAGCACCAATTTGATGAGTTGCATCTTCCCAACATAGGATAGAAATTTATTAACCCGTAAGATGATCCTCCTTTGAATTTTCTCTAAAATTGGTGTGCACTTCATGAAGTTGAGCCTTTTAGTAGAGACAAGTAATACCAGGTACATAAGGGGTGGATTTTTGAACTTCTTTCAAGTGGTTTGAGAGATGAGAGGCTTCAAAGCAATGGCATTTTTTGATAGGAGGAAGTGATTCTTGGCTTAATTTATTTACAGACCTTAAAACGTTTGAAAGTGTCAAGAGCTTTCATGTAAGTTGGAATGGAACCCATCTTTTCCTTAAAAAATAAAAGGAGGACATCTTAAAAACAAAGTTTAGTTAAACCAATTTTCTTACATTTGACATGATGTCTAAAATTGGAATTGATGAGCACTTCGTGTTTGTTGATTGGGTTGAGGGTCTCCATCCAAAGGATGAAGAGATAGAGGGATAGGGGATCCCCCTGTCTAAGGCCTCTAGCTATTTTGAAGAATTTAGTAGGATTTTCGTTAATAAATATGAAAAAGAAGCAGAAGATATGTATTCCCTTAACCATTGTGTGAATATGTTTGGAAACTCGTGGGCCTTCAGTATTTTCCATAGGAATTCCCAGCTCATACGATTGTAGGCTTTGTGAAAATCTATCTCCATTATGCAATTTGGAGAGTGATTAGATCTAGAGTAACCTTTTAGGAGCTCTTGTACTATGAGAATATTATCCCCAATATGCCTATCATTCAAGAAGGAACCTTGATTCTCACTAATAAAAGGGGTTAGTGCTTTCTTCAATCTAGTTGCGAAAATTTTGGAGATAATTTTTTAAAGAAAATTTGTGCAAGATATCGGTCTAAACTCACCAAATTTTGTGGGGTTAGAGCATTTGGGAATCAACCAAACAAAGGTTCTATTGATCTCCTTAAGAAATGCCCCTATAGAGAAGAACTCATGAACTGCTTTTTAATAAAGTTCCTAATGATGCTCCAAGATTTGTGAAAGAAATGGCCATTAAAGTCATCAGGACTTGGGGCCTTCAAGCTATCCGTTCCAAAAACTACTTTCTTAATTTCGATTTCATCAATAGGTTTAATAAGAAAATCCGAATCTAGGGGTGAAACTTGTTTAAGTGAAAGTTTTATGAGATTATGAAAAGTAATAGTTAAGGGACTAGTGGTACTAAGTAAGCCTTCAAAGTACCTAACTGCTTCCTCTTGGATTTTTAAATGTGTTTGAAGTGTTAACCCTTCTTTGGAAATAATGGAGAATATTTTGTTGCAATTTTTCCTTGTAGATTGAATTGGAGAAGAAGTTGGTACAATTGTCACAACCTTTCAGCTAGGTCACTCTAGCCCATTGTTGTATTAGTGAACTATGGTTATGTATGGCCTTATAAACTAAGAAAAAATTAGTTTTTCTTTGTCCTACAACATTTTATTAGTAAGATTGGAAGTAATATGGATTGTATGTCTTCGAGTTCTATTCTAGAAGAGTTAATAGCATAAGTTTTAGATCTTTGTAGAGAATTCAACACTTTCAGTTCCTACTTGATGATTTTCAACTTTGAACACATCTAAATTGTTTGGTCTCTTGAAAATATTGTTTTGCCCCTCATCTGTATACTTCATAGAACCCCAGTGCAATCACTAGGAAGTTGTTGAATCGAAAAGAATGGTGTTCTATAACTTTCTAGAACAAGTTGTCAACAATTGGACTATGATTCAAGAAGAAAGGATCTTTGAATTTAGCAATAATGTTGGGGAATTGGCTTAGCCAAGTGTCATTGAAAAAGGAAAGATCCAATTTCTTCTTGATATGCCAGTCAGATTTTTATTGCTGGACCAAGAGAATGTGTGTCTAACAAACTTGAGATCAATCACTTTTAGTTCCTCCATACATTATTTCAGATCAGCTGTGTAATTCTTTAAAATATAGTGTCCTTGTGCTTTTGAAGGGTATAAGGTTAAGTAGAAATCTCCACAAACAAGTTATGGTTTACATATGTTATTTCTGACAGTTTTGAGGTTGTTCCATAGGCTTCTTCTTGAAATCCAAAGTTGCTTGCATATATAAATGATATATTCAAGTCGATGTGCTCTTGCATGAAGAAGAGATTAAGGTGCATAGCGTGAGCCCAATAAGTTTACTTTGATCTCATCCTTCCTATGGCAGGTAATAATTCTACTAAGAGCATGGTAATTACAGTTTGTAAATATGTTCTGATTAGAACCGTAAATTTCTAACTTCGTAATATTTTATAGTCTAATTTTGGTTTCAAGTAAGCCAGTAATGAGAGGTTTCTCTCTTAAAATAAAGTCCCTTAAAGTTGAGAGCTTAGTAGTACAATTTATTTTGTGAACATTCCATATAATTATAGACGTATTAAAGGGTGTGGTTTGTGAAACATTTTCCATTTTCCTCTTTTAGATCTCCTTCTCTCCACAGTTAGAAATTTGGCACTATCTTCAGTATCATTGATTACTTGGGTTCCAATAGGAGTTATAGGGACATCTGATGTATTAGAAACATTAGTGTTAACCTTCGTCAGCTCTACTATAGGATGGTTCAAACATTGTGAAACAACTTTAGTGACTAGTGATTTAATATCATCTTCCTTCTGGTTTGTAAGTGTTTGTAACACCCCATTACCCTAGGGTACGCACCGAGACGCCCGTAGGTCATTCCGATACATATCCTAAGATAAGGGA
>JAOTAY010000005.1:37952053-37984022 GCA_025629805.1 Erythroxylum baracoense
TTAATGCATTTGTACTAAATTAATTAATTACAATATAATTACTTAAATTATTATGATTATTTAATTACATTACATTACATTTAATTAAAATATAATTATGCATTAATTTAAATATTATAATATAATTAATTAAATTATTATTATTACTTAATATGTTTGAGAGATGTGTTTTGTTTTAGGTTTTAAGGGGGGGTATTTTTGACATTTCACCAACGTTTTTAGTTTCTGTCTCTGTGCCCTCATTTCCGTGCCACAGTCATAGAAGTCATAAGAATTTAATGTCCCTGTCTCTGGAGTCGGAACAAAATTGGGTGAAGATAGCAACCAAACAGGTTGGGAGACAGGATTTTTGTGTCTCTGTCATCCGTCTCCACCCTTGGAGACACTAACCAAACGTTACGTTATGGTCAAATACTTGACCCCTAAATGATTAGACACTATGATGTTCTTATTATTGTTATTGAACAATACAACAAAAAGATTATCACAATATAATCAAATAAGTCTAACAATTGAATTAACCATAGACAACTTAGAAATTAAGATTTTGAGCCAAACTGTCTGTGCCTATAGAATGTTACAAACTTTGCATGTATGGTCAAGGAAGTTATTGGTGTCTACTTAATACTCTTCATAAGACAACACCATCTGCTATCATTAAAAAAAAACCCTAAGACTTCATTAAAAAAATAACCCTATAGCAAAATCTGAATCTAAATGACCAATAAAGTCCAAAGTGTTAACTTTCTTGAATGTCAACATATAATCCTCAGTTTTTTTAATTAATAATAGTTCAATAGGAATTTTAAAAATTCTAATATTTTATTCCTGCAAGGAGTAGAGTAGATAATAATTTTCATGAAAATCAAGAGTCTGAGTACTGGAACATGTGAAATGCTGAATTATAGATGCTGAATCCTCCATCTACAAACAGATTGTGACCACTGATATACCTGGCCTCCTCACTAGCTAGGAAAAGAGCTGCAGTGGCAACATCTTCAGCCTTAAGTGTCACACCCTTGAGGTTAGCAACCGAAGCCATTGCCTTCTCTAGGTCCTCACTGTCAAGCCCAACAAATTTAGTAGCTAAAGGTGTTGCGAGCGCGTAAGGAGCCAGACAGTTGACCCTGATCCCAAATTGTCCCAGCTCAACCGCAGCGTTCCTCGTGAGGCCTAGAACAGCATGCTTGGAACAACAATATGCGTGCGACGCTGCACCTCCCACAGTTGAGCTGATGCTAGCAGTCGAAATTATGCTTCCACTACGATTTGGGATCATGACTCGAGCTGCATGTTTGATCCCCAGAAAAACTCCTGTCACGTTGATGCTGAGAACTCGCTCGAAATCGGACTTCTCATTGTCGATTATACGTGCTTTGTTTGGATCAGCAATTCCTGCATTGTTAAACATTATGTCTAGCTTGCCGTAGGTTGCCATGGCTTTATCAATGGCATTTTGCATTTGGTCCTCGTCGGTGACGTTACAGTGGACATAGGTTGAGTTTGTTGAACCTAGCGTGTCGACCACTGAGTGACCCAGTTCGTCTTGTACGTCGGCGATCACAACTTTGGCTCCATGGTGAGCGAATACTTTTGCTGTGCACTCTCCAATGCCACTGGCTCCTCCTGTGATCAGAGCCACCTTCCCTTCTAGCCTGCATATATTCACGTTTCCAACCGTTTTTAATTCAGGGTAAAATATATATCTCATAAACTTTTAAATTAGTGTTTTTTTAATTTTTTATTTTTCAGAATTTTTTAATAATTTGGTTAAAAATAAGGAAAAATACATACAAAATGAACTTCATATATGGACCAATCAAATATTACTTATATAACAATTTAACCTAATTCTTAAATTCAAATATAACTAATTAAATTCAACTTAAATTAATAATTTATTATAATTATTTTAAATTATTGATTAAACTTGACTTTAATTAGTTTAATTTGAACTTAAGAGCTTAATTAAATTATAATTTTAGTGGCATATAATATTCACATCACATACGTTTTGATATTATTATTTAATTAAAGTTTATTTTTTATCTTTTTTATTATCTTTAAATATAGAAAGAGAGAAACAACTAAAAGATCCAACTAAATGATCTGTATATGAAGAGGTGGTTTGCATATGGAGCACTAATTGTGCTTGCATCTTTAATTTTCCTCTTCCTAATCCTCTTTCCTTCTTAAGTTCTTTCATTTTATTTTATGTAACAACAACAACAATAATAACAACTACTTAATGAAAATCAAGCTAATAGCTAAAGTTTGGAAAGGTTCAATAGTGCGCAGTTTTACCCTAACTAGTAGAAAGACTATTTTTAAAAATATATAGATCTACATAAATAAATATATATGTGTAAATGTACATATATATTAAAATAATAAAGTAATAATGATTAAAAATAAAATAAATATAAAATAGGTATAAAAGACATTAATAACATATATAAATAAATAAATACATATAACCAAAAATAAATAAAATATAAGTAATTCAATAAATAATACAATAAACATAGAACAAGGTAAAGAATAATATAAATAAAAAATAAATAAAATAAAATAAAATAAAATAAGTAAATAAATACACAAATAATAAAGAAAATTTAATTAATTAATTAATTAAGCTATTATGAGAAAATATTTGGGCTAAGTAAAAAAATGCTTACGTTAAATAACTAAGATAAAAGTACTACATATTAAAAGTTTAGGCTAAATACAAGATATACGACTTGAAGGAAAAATATTTAAAAGACCTATGAGAAAAAGAATGACCTCTCTACATGAGACTTGAAGGAAAAATGTTCAAAAGACCTATGAGAAAGAGAATGACCTCTCTACTTGAGATCCTTTATTCTATATCTTGGTATGCCAAAGTTTTTTATTAAGAATCATGCCCTCAATAAGTTTCAATAGAGTCATATTATTCTTAATCACCTCCCCAAAGTTCTTTTTAGGTTTCTTTTTTTTTTCCTATTACAACCTCTAGGTACAATTTTCTTATATCTTCTCACTAAAGCGTCAAGGTATCTCCTCTTAACATGTCCAAATCAACTAAGCTTTGTCTCTCTTAATTTTTTATTAATACTAGCCACCTTTACTTTGTCTCTTACCATTACATTCTTGATCTTATCTTTTTTAGTAAGGTCGTACATCAACAAAGCATTATCATCTTTACCGCCATTAACTTTCACTATGCACCTGTTTAATAGGTCAACATTTTATCAGATAGAGCATGGCTGACTTAATTGCTACGTAGTACAATTTACCTTTGAGTGGTATCTTCTTGTTACATAAAACTGTTGATGTACTTCTCTACTTAAGCCACCCTGATTTGATACGGTGAACTATGTCTTCTTCGATCTCTCCATTGCTTTGGATGATTAAGCCTAGATACTTAAAGCACTTTTTTTGTAATATAACTTCTGAACTAATCTTTACCTCCACATTATAAGCCACCCTAAGTACTTAGTCATAGTCCTACTTAATTTAAACTCCTTCGAATCTAACATATCTCTCCAAGGTTCTAGCTTGACATTGACACCCTCTTTTGTCTCATCTTTAAAACATGTCATCAGTAAATAATATACACCAAGGCATATCCCCTTGGATATTCTTGGTAAGCTCATCCATCACTATTGCAAACAAAAGGGGCATAATAAGGAACCTTGATGTAGCCTAATATTGATAGACAAATGTTCTATATCTCCTCTTATCTTCCTTACTTAAGTGTTTACACCTTTACACATATCCCTAATAACCTATTTATAGGTCATAGGGGCTCCTTTCACTTTTAAACACCTCTACATAATTTTTCTAAGTACCTTTTCATGCACCTTCTTTATGTCAATAAAAACCAAGTGTAGATTATGCTATCTTTCTCTGTAATATTCGATTAGTCTTCAGAGGGGATGTAAAGCTTCTGTCGTGGACCTTCGTAACATAAAGTCAAACTAGTTCTCCGATATATGAACATCATTTCTCACTCTCTTCTTAATCATCTTCTCTCATAACTTCATGGTATGACTAAGAAGTTTGACTCCTCTATAGTTTTTACAGCTTTAGATGTCTTCTATAGTCTTGTATAGAGGAACTATTATAGTGAATATCCATTCATCTAACATTTTAGTAAACTTAAGGATCACATTAAAAAGCTTGGTTAGCCAAGTAAGACCTTTGCCTAGACTCTTCCACACCTCTATGGGTATCTCACTAGGCCTTACTGCCCTTCCACTCTTTATCTCTCTTAAAGCTTTTTTAATTTTTTTCTTTTGTAATATTTCAACAAGAAGTAAATTTATGATACCTATTGGTCATGCTGATATCTCTTAAAGAGATGTTGTCCTCTGTGCCTTCATTAAAAAGGCTATAAAGGTATCTCTGTCATCTTCTATTGATGTCATTTTTAGCCACAAGCACCTTTCCTACTTCATCTTTTATACAACAAACTTGATCTAATTTCTTGCTTTTCAGTTTCTAGCTCTCGCCAACTTAAATATATCATTTTCTTTATTTTTAGTTTCTAATTTTTGGTATAATTTCTCATAAGCTCTGTTATTAGCTTCTAAGATTATCTTCTTAGCCTCTTTCTTTGTTCGTTTGTAACTTTCTTGATTAGCTACTCTCTCTACCTCTATGATACTATCCAATTAAGCTTTATAGACACTCTTCTTAATCTTAACCTTTTCTTGTACATCTTCATTCCATCATCAAGACTCCATTGTACTATCTCTAGGCCTTTTAGAAACACCTAAGATCTCTTTAGTTGTATTCCTTAAAAAAGTTAATACTCTCTCCCACATCTAGTTAGCATCTCTTTCTAATTTCCATTCTTCTCTATATATTACTTTGTCCCTAAGTTTTTCCGCCACATCTCCTTTTGAATTCCACTATCTAACTCTAGTACACCTCTTAAGACTTTTCTTTTTACTCCATTTCTTAACTATACAATCCATAACCAGTAATCTATGCTCAGTTGATAAGCAAGTTTTAGGTATAACTTTGTAATTATTGAAAGTAGGCCGATTGCTCTATCTTATGAACAAGTAGTCAATTTGAATTTTCGTGTTTTTGCTCTTAAAAGTCACTAGGTGGTCATCATTTATCTTGAAAAAAAAGGTTGGATATCACCAACTCATATGCTACCGCGAGATATAATAGAACAGTTCCACAATCATTTATATCATCATACTCGAACAATTTGAGATTATCCTTATATGATCATTAAAGTCTCCTCCTATAATAACTCTCTCATTAGGAGGGATCTGCTGAATCAACTCTTCTAGCTCTTCCCAAAACTAGGACTTAAGTTGTTCTTCTAACCCTATTTGAGTTATATAGACACACACAACATTGAAAACAACTCTTTTTATTATAATCCTAAGGACATAATCCTATCATTAGTCTTTTTACCCCCCACACCATGATTTATGAGATCTTTAATAACCAATACACCTACCTCGTTATGTCATGTCGAATACCCTACATACTAAAGTTTAAACCTATTAATCTTTTTTAAATTAGCCCCCGTCCGTTTTGTCTCATGTATGCACGTTATATGAATCTTATATTTGTCCAAAATCTCCATTATTTCTAAAGACTTTCTTGTAAGGGTTCACATGTTCCAAGAGTATATCCATTATTTGTCGATATATTCTCTTCCCCTAAACCCATAACTCCTTAAAGAACTAGCCCTTGCTCTATCATCAGAAGTCATAGCCACCACTCCTACCTTAATGCTAAATAGAAGCTGTAGAAGACAAGTCCAACAAGTCCGTAAATGACTCTAATATTACTCAAGAAAGGAAATGAAGATTGATCTTAAATCCCAAAAATATGAACCATACTAAACAATTGTGAAAATTGTTAGGAAACCAGGTCGGGATTTGATCCCGACCGCAGCGAAAAAATTACAAAACTTTTCGTAAATTAATTTCCCGAAAACCAAGATCAATTCAATTCTATAAAATGATTAACATAAAAATCATAATAAAGTGTGAATCTAAATTCATATTTTATTCAGAAAGCTTCGTCATGTTCTTGTCGTATTCCTCAAACTGCTTCCAAAATCAATCCGCCTCAACACAATAGCTGCACAAATGTTTGACCTCCAACACTATCCATATAATAGATTGAGAGAACTTTGTAACTCTTACAGAGAGAGTTAAGCAAGAAGTGCTAGTTTCGTAAAGTTTAAGCCTATTTATAATAGGTTTTGGAAATTTTAGTAATTTAATTAAAATTAAATTCTAATTTTAATTAAAATTTAATTAAATTATAAATAATTATAATTAAATACCAATTATGCCCAAATAAGATCCAATATCTTATATTGATCCTTATTTATTAAATATCTCATATTTAATCATAAAGTTTCTAAAACTTTACAATTAAGTCTAACTTGATAAAATATCTTTGCTTTCTTCAACCCATTTTATATGTGAGACTCATTAGGTTCCCAAATATGTTGGCAATGATCATAAATTATAATTATAATTCATAATTAGAATTGGATAAATTAAAACTTCTTTTAATTTATCTATAATTTTTAATTAAATAATTTATAATCATATATCAAGATTGGCATCTAGCAATGCATCATGACCACCCAAATACTTAAGAATGTTAAAATGGTTATAACTAACCATTTTGTACATGATTTTTATGTATAATTCGATCCTTTCATCATACAATGTTTCGATTAAACAGAGCATGGAATTAATATCTTTTTTGAGTCCAATCGTATTAGTTCTCCTGCATTAGCTATTGATCACATTAAAATTTACAAAATGTCATTCTACTTTGACCAAGGATTTTCCAAATCAATACTAATCGAGAATAACATAATATTCTCCCTAATTACTTTAAGGTGATAAATCCTATCTTGATTACTCAACTACTTTCATATAGTTCATGCTATATCTAATGACTATCGATTAAATGACCCATGATTAAATAAATCATAAATAGTATCAAAACATAATAATCCGTATACAAGATAACATTGGTGACCTCAAGTCAAATAATCACTTACACAATTATCACAATGAGAATTTCATAGACATACAAGTAATGTTCCAAATGAATTTCTCATATTAGGTCTATTCAGTGAGCTTGTTCTCTAATAAGTACCCATACGTTTGTTTAAGTATCTTCATACTTCAGCCTATGAGATTGACTACTTTTATAAGGAAAAATATAATGTGTGCTAGCCTTTTTACGTTCTATTAATATCAAGTCTTAATAGAATAATGACTAGAAATAATTTAGGGTTAATACATAAATACAATATGAATCTTATAATTATAATCTCATTATAATTTCATTTGTAATGTATAATTATCTCATGAACTTTTTCATATATATCTAAACATGTACATGATAAAGAATTCCTTTAAATTATTTTTCACTTAAACTACAACCAATCAATTGGTTATAGAGCATAACCTAACAAAAGTCATAAGTACACACAACTACAAGCAAATCAAAATTCAATGGTTTAAAATCTAAATAAATGATAGGAACTAGGTTTCTACAAAATGTTAAAACATAGTAGTAGATGGTTAAAAAGAACAAAAAAATATTGAAAACTATAAACACAAAAGAATTCAAAACTTCAATGGTTTGATAAAGACTAAAAAATTAAAATCTCAACACCCAAAGAGCATCGAATCAACCACAAGTAAACACAATCTGAAACTAATCACAAGTGTGTCCAATATAGAAGAAAATTTTATAAGATACCAATTAACTTGAGAAGGAAAACAATCAAATTGATCCACTATGTTTAAGAAGCCATACACTAGCTCTTTATATTCTTATTGTAGTTAACATCGTTCACCAAAAATTCCTTCATTGTGGGGTTCACTCTGAATCTACAAAAGAAGTAAGAAAAGCACAAGATTTTCCAAAAGGAAATGTCTAAAAGAGGACTAAAAATGATAAAAGATTACCTAGTTCTTGATTAGATCTAGATAGAATTAGGGATACCCAGATCAGTGACAAAAGTACAAACAATTAACAAAAAAGACTATATATCTAGAAATGGTCAAGGAGTTCAAAGACCTCTTCGGTATACGATATAATCAACGCTCCCAAGTTACAGTGGCTAATGGTATAATCAGTTCATATTGGTTTTATAAAACGGAAAGCTATATAAGAATACTATATAATTTAAGATCTGAATCAATTGGAGAATTGAAAACCCCCCAGCAGAGGTCACTAAAAAGACTTATAGAGGTTAATACAAGTTTCTATATCTAAGAATGAATCTCTTTTTCCCTAGACCTATTGCAGTCCGTACCTACAACTAAAACAAAATCCACACTAAGGCTTCAACAATGTTGTCTTCTATAGAGGAGTGAATCCAACTCTCAAGGGCACAAGGAGCCAGAACACTCAAAGGAACCAGAAGAAGTAAAAGAGTGCTCATGCATCATGCCAAATTGAGGGATTATGCATGATGATGAGGGAATTTGTTATGAGATTTTGTTATATGCTGTCATTTAGCATTTTTCAATCATGAGCTTGTTATGACTGCTGTAAGGCACACTCCTATAAATATAACATTGAAATGTTGTGATCAGTAAGAAATATTCCCAAAATTATTTCCTTTTCTCACCTATCTCTAATTCTCATCTCTTCTTTACTCTATTTTCTCATCCCCTTTCTTATTCTATAGATACATTGTATCATATTTGGTGCTCTAGTTGAGAGATGGCTGAAAGTATTGTCACCCATTCCAAATTTGTCAAGGAATAAATCACAAAACTCACAAACCACCTCAAAAAACTTGAAACTAATTATTCCTCTGCCCTTGAATAGACTTAAAAGAACATGACCACCCAGCAAACTGTCGTGTCCGATTTGGTGCAAAAGCTTGCCAATTCGGATAAACCATCTTCCCCTCTATTATCATTACGAAACACAGCTACCACCATATCATTCCCTTATTCTTCTTCCTCTACTGTCCCCACCCACTTATGGCATCTTCTTCTCACCACCCAAACCCACCGCCTTCTGACCAATCATCCCCATTACTACCTCAAGTCCCTAAACTCAAAATACCCCTCTTCTTGAGTGACTATGCCTAAGGGTGACTCTTCCAAATTGAACATTTCTTTCAATTTCACCATACCCCAGCGGACCAACGCCTCACCTTTGCTGCCTTTCACATGACAGGAACTGCTCTTAAGTGGTTCCAATGGATCTACACCACAGGCCAACTATCCTCTTGGGACATTTTTAAACACCAATTAGAGCTCTGTTTTAGAACCTCCTCATTTATCAACTATGAATCTCAGTTGCTTAAGCTTAAACAAACATCCATAGTGGCCTATTATATGATCGAATTTGAGGCCATTTCCATTTACATCTCTAGCCTTAGCCCCACGAATCTCCTCAACTACTTCCTATCTGGCTTGAGGGACGATATCCAAAGAGAGTTGAGTGTGCTTAAACCAAAAAACCTTCATGAGGCCATGAGTCTTGCCAAATTAAAGGAGAATAAATGCAATGCTACTAAACCTCACATCTTCAAATCCTCATATAAAAAACCTTGCCCTTCTCCTCTACCTTCCACCTATTGAGTTTGGCTCTTGAATTTGTCCCACATTAGCTAGGAGCACATTTGGGGCAAGACCCTTGCTTATATAAAAAGAGTGCTACTTCCTTGGTTATGGACACCAATACAAAATCAAATATTTGTATAACAACTTTTAACTCTAGTTAAATTCCTCTTCTGAGGTGACAGTTAGAGAGTTTGTTTTGGGTATTTCTTTGTGGATGTATTGGGGTATTGGGTGAGAGGAAAAATTATGTGATTGTAAGAAATTTTTACATAGTGGATTTTCTTCTCAGTGCTCGTGGTTTTTTCTCCAGTTTGGGAGTTTCCATGTAAATTCTCTTATCTTGTTATTATTTTTCTATTTTCTGATATTTTTGTCTATGAAATATCCTTGGGTGTAGGTATGGGAGGTTTGAATTCCCAACAATTGGTATAAGAGCCAAGATGTGCTTATTTTGAAAATTATGAGTATGCTCTGTGGTCGTAGTTTTGACTAATCTTTCACATCAGAAAAGATTTTCTTGAGAAAGGTTCATTTGGTGTGATGGAGCCTTAGTGTGGTAGTGTGGAAGTACATGTCTAGGAAAGTTCTGGCTAAGGAAAGACTTAGTACTTAAGTGTGTCCGTTTGTGACCCACCTCTCTTTCTTGGGAACTTACCTTATATACTATTCATTTCTACAGTAAATTTCATTAACGCAGAAGTGCACAGCAAAAAAAAGTCAAAAAATAGGGCTTCGAATCCTGTTAGATTCGAGGTGGAGAAATTTGACGGGAGAATTAATTTTGTCTTATGGCAAATGTAAGTCAGGGACATTTTGATTCAGTTGGGGTTACACAAGGCATTGAAAGGCAGGCGAATCCCTGATATCAGCACAACTACTGGTGATACTGGCAAAATGTCTAGTATAGATAGATCTAGTATAAGCGATGAAAATTGAGAGGATCTGGATTTCAGAGCAATAAGTGGGATATGATCGTGTTTGGCTAAGAATGTCCTTGTGAATGTGCATGGAATATCTACGGCAAAGGAGCTTTGGGAAAAGCTCAAGGAGATGTATCAAACAAAGGGCGTATCAAATCAGGTGTACCTGAAGAAGCAGTTTTATACACTGCGAATGAGGGAATGTACTACAATTTTAGATCATTTAAGTGTTCTCAATGGGATCGTCTATGAGCTGGAGGCAATTGAAGTTAATATAGATGATGAGGATCAAGCTTTGAGACTCATCTGGTCTCTTCCACCTTCCTGTGAGCATATAAAACCTATTTTGATTCACAGGAGGAGAAGATAGTTTTTTTTGAAGTTACCAGAAAAACTCTTTTTAGAAGAGAGAAGATTGGGTAGTAGATGAAATGTTCCTCTTGATGACTCAGCTCTGGTGGTAGCTGGATATAGGAATAAGAAGAACTCCATAAAGAAAAATATAGTATGCTAGACATGTGGACAATTTGGGCATGTGAAGAAAAAATGTCCGAGAGGTAGAGGAAGTTTGGCAAGAAGCTTTGGGTCAATTAATGGAGAGACTGACAATGTCACTAACATTATCTCCATGAATGATGATTTTGCTCTCTAAAAGGGGGCATGTACATCCTCATGGCATGCCGCTAATCCCAAAGTGCCATGATGGAGGATGTGTTACTATTAACGGGTCCATAAGTTCATAAACGAGCATTGGTTTGGCATTGATGCAAGGTGTGTGGTAGAATTTATGTCGATGGCTGATGAATTTCCAAGAAAGCCAAACATGGGAGTTGCTCCATAATTTTTCAACAAGGTTATTTTCGACATGTGTCGAAGTGAAATGCTTGGAATTGGTTTATTCAGAGTGGGTATGCTTTTATAGTGGAGCATGATGCTGTAAAGTATGATAATTCTCTACATTGAGAGTTATGTTATTTTTAGGGGATCTTCATTGAGGTAGAGTGTGGTTCAGTTTAGCTCCTTAATTTGTCCCACATTGGTTGAAGGGCACATTTGGGGCAAGACTCTTGCCTATATAAGGAGGGTGTTACTTCCTTAGTTATGGCCAACAATACAAAGTCAAAGATTTGTATAACAACTTTTGACTCTAGTTAAATTCATCTTTTAAGGTGAGAGTAGTAGAGTTTGTTTTGGGTATTTTTTTATAGGTGTATTGGGATATTGGGTGAGAGGAAAAATTATGTGATTGTAAAAAATTTTCACATAGTGGATTTTCTTCTCGGTGCTCGTGGTTTTTTCTCCGATTTGGGAGTTTCCATATTAATTCTCTTGTGTTGTTATTATTTCTCTATTTTCTGATATTTTTGTCTATGAAATATCCCTGGGTATGGGTATGGGAGGTTTTAATTTCCAAAAATTGGTATCAGAGCCAAGGTGTGTTTTTCATGAAAATTTTGAGTATGCTCTGTGGTTGCAGTTTTGACTATCCTTTCACATCAGAAAAGATTTTATTGAGAAAGGTTCATTTAGTGCGGTGGAGCTTTGATGTGGTAGTAAGGAAGTGCATGTCTAGGAAAGTTCTAGCTAAGGAAAGACTTGGTACTTTAGTGTGTCTGTTTGTGACCTACCTCTCTTTCCTAGAAACTTACCTAGTGTACTATTCATTTCTATGGTAAAATTCATCAAACAGAAGTGCATAGAAAAAATGTTAGGAAATAGGGCTTCGAATCCTGTCAGATTTGAGGTGGAGAAATTTGACGAGAGAACCAATTTTGGCCTGTAACAGATACAAGTCAGGGACATTTTGATTCAGTCGGGGTTACATAAGGCATTGAAAGGTAGGCGAATCCCTGATATCAGCACAACTACTGGTGATACTGGCAAAACATCTAGTACAGACAGATCTAGTATACGCGATGTAGATTGGGAGGATCTGGATTTAAGAGCGACAAGTGGGATACGACTGTGTTTGGCCAAGAATGTCCTTGCAAATGTGCATGGAATATCTACGGCAAAGGAGCTCTGGAAAAAGCTCAAGGAGTTGTATTGAACAAAGGGCATCTTAAATCGGGTGTACCTGAAGGAGCAGTTTCATACACTGCGAATGAGGGAACGTACTACAATTTTAGATCATTTAAGTGTTGTCAACGGGATCGTCTATGAACTAGAGGCAATTGGAGTTAATATAGATGCTGAGGATTAAGATTTGAGACTCATCTTGTCTCTTCCACCTTCCTATGAGCACATAAAACCCATTTTGATTCATAGGAAGAGAAGATAGTTTTTTTCAGAAGTTACCAGAAAAACTCTTTTCAGAAGAGAGAAGACTAGGTGGTGGATGAAATGTTCCTCCTGAAAACTTAGCTCTGGTGGTAGCTGGATATAGGAAGAAGAAGAACTCCATGAAGAAAAATATAGTATGCTGGATATGTGGACAATTTGGGCACATGAAAAAAAAATGTCCGAGAGGTAGAGCAGGTTTGGCAAGAGGCTCTGGGTCAATTAATGGAGAAACTGACAATGTCGCTAACATTGTCTCCATGTATGATGATTTTGCTCTCTAAAAGGGGGCATGTACATCCTCATGATATGTCGCTAATCCGAAAGTTGCCATAATAGAGGATGTGCTACTATTAGAGGATCCATAAGTTTGCACACAAGCATTAGTTTGGCATTGATGCAAGGTGTGTGGTGGAATTTATATCGATGGCTGATGAACTTCCAGGAAAGCCAAACATGAGAGTTGCAACATAATTTTTCAGCAAGGTTATTTTCGACATGTGTTGAAGTGAAAGGCTTGGAATTGGTTTATTCAGAGTGGGTACGCTTTTATGGTGGAGCATGATGCTGTGAAGCATGATAATTCTCTATATTGAGAGTTATGTTATTTTTAGGAGATCTTCATTGACGTGGAGTGTAGTTATGGGATCAGCGAAAGTCGTCATGGCAAAGATTATTGGAGTTAGCTCCTTAATTTGTCTCACATTAGTTGGGGACCACATTTGGGCAAGACTTTTGCCTATATAAGGAAGGTGTTACCTCCTTAGTTGTGGGCATCAATACAAAGCCAAAGATTTGCATAACAACTTTTGACTCTAGTTAAATTCCTCTTTTGAGGTAAGAGTTGAAGAGTTTGTTTTGGATTTCTTTATGGGTGTATTGGGGTATTGGGTGAGAGGAAAATTTGTGTGAATGTAAGAATTTTTCACATAGTAGATTTTCTTCTCGGTGCCCATGATTTTTTCTCCAGTTTAGGAGTTTCCACGTAAATTCTTTTGTGTTATTATTTCTCTATTTTCTGATATATTTGTCTATGAAATATCCTTGGGTGTAGGTATGGAAGGTTTGAATTCCCAGCAATTAGTATCAGAAACAAGGTGTGTTTTTCTTAAAAATTATGAGTATGCTTTGTGGTCGCAGTTTTGACTGATCTTCTACATCAGAAAAGATTTTCTTAAGAAAGGTTCATTTGGTGCAGTGGAGCCTTGGTGTAGTAGTGTGGAAGTGCATGTATAGGAAAGTTCTGGCTAAGGAAAGACTTGGTACTTAAGTTTGTCCATTTGTAACCCACTTCTCTTTCCTAAGAACTTACCTTATATACTATTAATGTCTACGGTGAAATTCATCAAGGCAGAAACGCACAGCAAAAAGAAAAGTCAGGAAATAGAACTTCGAATCCTATTATACTTGAGGTGGAGAAATTCAACGGGAGAATCAATTTTGGCTTGTGGCAAGTACAAGTCAGGAACATTTTGATTCAGGCGGGGTTACAAAAGGCATTGAAAGGCAGGCAAATCCCTGATATCGGCACTGCTACTAGTGATATCAACAAGAACTATTCAAAGTGCAAGGTATAACTTTGGCAACCAACAATGCGTATCATCCGTAATCCGCTGTCAAACGAAAGTCATGAATTGTTACCTTGAAGATTATCTGTGTTGCTTTGTTTATGATAATCCAAAGCAATAGATGAACTACTTACATGGGGCTATAACACGTCTCACCATTCTACAATCAACATGACTCCATTCAAGTCAGTTTATGGCTGTCCACTGCCTTCCTTGCTGGACTATGTCAAAGGTACTACAAGTGTAGCTTCAGTTGAAGACTTGCTCAAAGCTCGCACCTCCATTCTTGATACTCTTAAAGCCAACTTACTAGGAGCTCAAACACGGATGTGAAACCAAGTAAATGATAAGCGAGATGATATCACATTTATGGTGAATGATTGGGTGTTCTTGAAGTTGCAACCTTATCGACAGACATTAGTTAGACATAAGACAACACATAAGCTCTCTCGCAGGTTTTTTGGGCCATTTCGTGTCACTGAACATATTGGGATTGTGGCTTACCAATTGGAATTACCAATTGATGCCAAGATTCATAACATGTTTCATGTTTCAAATCTTAAGTACATGGGAGAACATTCAGCTCCAGCTATTCCATTGCCCCTTCAGTTTATTGACAATCATCTAGTTCTTACTCCTATTGCTGTGATTGGCTATCGCAAAATATTGCAACAAGATCAGATTATGACTCAAGTTTTCATTCAATGGGAACATCAACCAAATTTTGATGCTACTTGGGAACCCCTGTATGAAATTCATCAAGATTTCCCTCACCTTAACCTTGAGGACAAGCTCATTTCCAAAGGGGAGGCAATGTTGCAGGAATAATTGGTGAGCTTGAAAATGCCATAAAACAGTCCTCGCATCAGATGATTATTTTGTAAACATAAACTTTCACAAGTTATTCAGATCCCAAGTTAATGAAATTGAGAAAATAACATGTGAGAAGTTATGCGCAAAACATGAGTAAACAACCTCTTTGTCTCCGTAACAAAGACAATAGGAAAAGTAAAAGGAAAAGGAAGACTAGGAATTGCAAAAAAATACCTTAATAACTCGTAAGCCATATGAACAAAAACAGCATTCCCAGATTCAGCTAAATGAAATAAACACTTAAAAAAATTCATCTCAGTTGTGTATTTATCATCATGAGATGACCAACATGAAGACAACAAAAATGAAGATCATGTATGCGAAAGGAAAAACAAAGTCGTAGGAAATAGCTGGTTCTTTACCTTCTAGAAATTGAAGAGATAAACGAAGTGGTTGCCATGGTTCCTCGTTACAGAGAATAAAAGGAGATTAAGTGAATGATAAACCACTCTCCATTTATATAATATGATTCTCCCGTAGTCCACGACGAAACACAAACAAGAATATCTGTGCTAGCTGCACATGAGCACATAATAAAATGAAGTTTCCGTAGGAAATGTCACACTTCTCTATGTCACTATTCAACACAACTATAATATAATAATTAAAATATAATTATCTTATTAATTAATGAACGACGCCCACATTGTTCTACTAGCTCTCTCTTTTTTAACGCCTGGTGGGACTGAGTCAAATTCTTAAACTAAAATATATATAAAAAATGTTTAAAAATAAATTATTTATTCCCCTCGTAATAGCGCACTTTAGAATCTCAAGGATTTATAGTCATAGAATTCGTTGTTTAATCAATTTACCGTAGTTCATTACACTGACATCGCATAAACAACACACAGAAGAGGAAAGTTAGAAAGTAACATAAACAGCGTTAATAAGTAAAATTAAAAGTTTATTATTGAGTTAATCTCTTTAAGAAGCAAATAAAGGTAAGCTACCATAGACTGCCAACAGAAAATATTTTATTTAAATAAAGTTTCCAATTATAATGAGGCTGTAGTCAAAGTTCCAAGATAAAGTTTATATATTCTTTGTCTTCGGATCCTAGTTTATAACAAGCATCCAATTATATAGCCAAAATTTGGGTAATTATTAATGTCGTTAGTAATATTAAATAAAAAATTTTATTTTATTAAAATACTATCTTTATTGTTTATGAATAAAATTTAATCATAATTTTTTTATAACAACTAAAATGAAGAAAGAGATTAATTCAATTTGACTTTTTATACGTTTTATTGGCAATCCAAGTTACTCCTTTGTGATTGATAAAGTTACTTAAAAGTCATTTAGAGAGTAAAATATTTTTTTTAAATGATAACTTTTTACATAAAATTAGTATGTGTGTAGCTTCACTTATATTCTAATTTTATTTAACAAAATTTTAGAAATTAAAAATTTTTTTAAAATTGAACTATATAGATGCCATTTAGAGAGTTAAATGACTCGTTTAACTTAAGATTCGTGGCTTTTCTTGACACCAAAGAATTTATTTCTTTATCTACAACATATATGGTTATATGTTTCTATCTTTAAACTTGGGAATGCATTCTCACCCATATATATGATTTATGAACTTGCTTGTTTTTCTTTTTTTATAGGAGGAAGTATTGTTTTAGTGCAGAATTTTTGCATTATTCTAAAAATAGAACTCCCTTAAAATATGTAAATATCTTTATCTAAAATGCTTAAAAATGAAATGTTAAACATGCTCATTAAAATTAAATATAAATGGGAAATAAAATAAAAATATAATAAAATAAATGTCATAAGACATCCCATCCTTGGTGATCCAAGATCACTCCTCAAATATGAAAGATAAATTCTGATAGGCCTTTTGTAGATAAAGAATGAGGTGAGATAAAAAAAAAACATCTAATCAATTCAACCTAAACAAGTCTTCTTTTGACAAATTGATAACCATACTAAAAAATTCTTTTATAGTTTTTCAGTTGTGGACATATACAGGGCAAGTTAGTGATCTAGCAGATGCACAAACATCTTCAATAACTCATTTCTGACTATCCCTTAATAGACTTGTATGACGTAGGCTAAAGAATTAACAAGAATCGTTCCTTAGAAACCCTAACTCATCCTAGGTTTTCTTTTGATAGGCTTATATGAGCTAGATTAAATATTTGCTAGGAATCATCCCTCAGAAGTCTCAATAGTAAACTCCAACGATAATTAGGGATTTCAGATTGTGAGGTTTTTAACTCATTAATTAGGTTAATTATTTTGCTAAATTAAAATCAACATAATAATATTAACTTCATAATTTTAATAATAAGTTTTACATAACTGGGTCTCCAAGTGCCGCATGGTGGTTACGTGGAACATTAGAATCACAATCAAAGTTAAAATTTGTAAATTTCTATCACATTATCTCTGATGTGGCAAAAAATTAAAGGCATTATATTACTGTCACTTTTCTCTCAATGTAGAATTTGATTTGAAAATTTCTAAAATAATGAGATTTAATTTGAATGTTGTGACTTGCCGTCACTCTTTGCCTATTCAGCACACCAAACTCTTGTTTGAGAAAATGTATCCAACTATAATGGCTAAAATTATTAGTGAAAGTGACATAGTATTTGTGACCATCAATAGATGGAATTGGTAATGATCCCCATACATCTTAATAAATTAAATATAAAGATCTTTAAAAAACAAAGTTTAAATAGGTTAATGGCAATTTATGAGACTTGCTAATACTACAGGCATGACACGATCCTAAATGCCTATTAGAGGAAATAGAAATGATTGATTTATTAAGTGCTTGGGAACAATACAAAATGAAGCATGTGCTAATCTTTCATGTCAAGTATGAAGAGAACAATTTAAGGTAAACTTGGGTGGTTGACAATCATAAATTGGATGAAGCCTTTTCTACTTTTAATTTCGAAGGATTTGAGAAGGTCAGCCGCCCCTGCCTAGGGCCTACTTTTTTTATAAAAAAATTACATATGTAATTTATTAAAAAAAATTTTAATTATTTTTTAATTAAAATAAGAGGCCCATTTTTTTTTTTTGCTTAGGGCCTACAAAATTTCAGGGCCGGTCCTAAAGGTCAAACTGGGCAAAAAGCCTTAAAACACAAAATTCTTCTTATGAACCTAGGAGCTTGTGTAGTTCATCCGTAGAAATGCTGTTGGAATAGATATCTATAGCCCCATTTATTCATGCCATTGAAGCCTAGTAATTGAACCTTACCACCATGAAAATGCAAAAAAAAAAAAAACATGTTCCTGTTAGGGAGCAACAAGATAAGCACTAGCATACAGGTTATATATATGACCTTAAGAACATCTAAAAACCATCTTAGTTCTAAGATTCAGCCCCGCTTTTCTCTATAAGTTTGTTGAAATTACGAAAGATGCCCTTCCCTTCATTTGTTATAATACTTTCTGGATGAAACGACACTCCCTGCAAGTTACTGTCAGATTTCAGTCCAACCATATACATATACAAACGATCATAACTCTCTCCGAACATGGGTGAACTAACAACCGGTAAAATCTTTCATGCAGAAATTCAATCGACTAGGTAATGGAGAGAAAAATTAGTTAATCTATTTTAGTTATTTATTTTCCTTTATTAGCAAAGAAATTGAAGTACTTTTGTTTTAGCTTATCCTTGTTAATTTAAGATTTAAGTTTATTAAATAACAATAGGAATTCTTGTTAAATAGGATTCTATTTTTATGTTTTTGTAAGTTTTCTTATTATATTAATATCACAGATTCAAGAAGTTCAATGAATAAGAACATGAACATCACCTAATATTTCAAGTGTAAAACGTTTCTCCATGAGCGATCCTTAAAATTGATTTCTAAAACTTACCGATATAATGCTTATAATTTTAATTGTTTGATTAAAATCATGCAAGTGATTAATAATAATTTCATTTTGTTGGCTTAATTTTTTTTATTTGTAAATTTAAATCCAAATTGTTATCATGTCAACACGGATTTATCAAATTGTTATCATGTCCACCAATTTTGGTTCCAAAGCTTATGTTCAATGAAGGCACCGAAAGAGCGCACAACAGACTTTTCAACGACCAGAAGCAGGTTGAATTTATTGTGCAAATTCTGAACAAACTGGACAACCCTAATACTTTTCTTCAAGGTGGTACATAACCTATTAAAAAAAGTATGTTTACTAGAATAGGATTCGGTTCCTATTGAATATTTCAAAGTTAGAAAGGTCTTTACTTGAATAAGATGAGGATCGAGAAGACAAAATCTATAACTGATCAAATGTTAAGAGAATTTTCAAGTTATAGATTTCTCATTCTCATCTAAATGTGATTCTTAACGCATTCCTAATATATATGGTACTTTATATAACCTTCGATGTGAATTTTACAAGCAACATGAAGCTAGTAACTCTTTACATAACCTAAAAAAGTTCTCTCCTCCTTGAAACATTAATATAAACAAACATTGACATTTACTTAGTTATTATCTCTTTCCCAATAGAAAAGGAAAATATTTTTTTCAATTTTCAATTAGCATGAAAAGCGTCTTCTATCCGTCCTATGTCACTACCCATGCTTGAATCATGCAAGTTGGAGAACTGAACCCCAAGCAGTAGTACTAGAAGCGACCATGAAGTAGTACTAGAAGCTAATCCATGAAAACATGGAGAAGACCTGGGAATTGAATACACAAGCATTCCAGTGCTACGCTTTAATGCAAATATTAGAATGGCCCAATATTTCACAGTTAATTGATTCCAGGTGAATGATTAGAGCATCGAAAACTGCTTTAGCAGACTCCAAAATAGACTCGAGTCTACCACATAAACCCAAATAACTTTATCCAAATTTGAAGAATAAAATATTAGCTGCAATCATAAGTTTTCAAGGAAAACACACTCAAATGTGGACATCAATAAATGATTTGATACGTTAGTATTACCATTTGTTCACACTTAATAATAAATTCCCAGATTTGGAAAATTCTCTGAAGTGGAAGAAATTTTTATGTCAAAGTAATGCCTTGACATAAAACAAATAACGAGGTTTTAACTACATCAACTGTGGATTTGACACCTAAACCCAATAAAGACAAAAGAAGTTTAACTACTTGACGTCCTGGAACATAAATAAGCATTTATAAATACTTGAAACGGATAAAAATATCATAAGACCAGTTCAAAGGATTCAGATTAAGTTGAGATACAAGTCCAGCATCTTAAAACATAAATTAAAAACTGTGCAAGTTTGAATAGGATTTCAAATTTCAGCACACTAGTTCTATTTCCAATTTCCTCATAGACAAGAAAGAACTTCTAATCATATAGAACGTGTATAATAGCCTTGTGATCTTAAAAATTGAAGGATAAAATGCACCAGGACTATTCACATCTAAACATTTCTTTTATTGGCCAAAACGTCATAACTGCAGGACATAAATAATGTAATGCACAGCCATATGAAAATAAACACATGTACAGTGGAGTTTCACTAGATTTGAACAGTATAAAAGAAGGAAAACTAAGTACCTTAAGGTGCTGAAATGGTTATCCATAAAAGGTTAAGTACATAAAAATAGTCGCAAACCTTGCTGAAAAAAGAGAAACATACATCGTTATGGAAAAAACTGATCTAACCAATTAACTTAAACTATTTTAAGATAATATTCTAGGTCAATCATCGAATTATTATATTAATACCCAACAACAAGAATACAGACTGACTAATAATTAAAAATACACAAACAATATTTTTAGCTTAGTTTAAAACTAATTAAGAAACCATTTTCCATTTCTTTTCCTGGATTAAAATTTTAATTATTACCTTTATGTTAAACATGCTTCTGATTCATGACACTCAGATTATAATGAGATAATACTATTTTAAAACCATTTTCATGTTTAAGATATTTCTTCATTGAATAATCTATAGTCACAATAAATAGTATATTGTTGCATTTATTATAATTATAATCCCCTGTCCAATACATGGGTAAATTACTGGATTTATCTCGTGGGAAAACAATGATTATCATAATCGAAGCAACACAATAACACATTTGATAACCCATGCAATAAACAATGAACATAGTGAGACCTCTAGTGCCATTTTGTCGAACCATAACAAGCAGAACTGTAATAACTACTGCTTTTGGGGTAAGAAGCAACAGCTGCTGCAATTATTCACTACTTCCTTTGAGGTAAGGGGAATGCATTTGTTGTATGGATAAGATTAATCAACGTGAACCTGTTGCTCAAAAATCTAAGACATGAGAGAATAGGTCTCGAAATATATATGCCATATTAATGACCTCGACCAATGCATTTGAGCATTTACATTGGAAAAAAAACCAATTGTTGGTAAGTCTGCAACATATTATCAAGTAATGGAATCGACAATCATTGTGACGACAATCATTCATTTGGGCCCAAATCGGCGAGCATTCATAAAATTGTTGGATTCGTAGTCTTAATAGAATAAGCCATCTATACTCTCACTACGATATATTTCCATAAAGTTGATGTTGGAACACGTGAATAAATCAGCCACCTTGCCACTTCAACATCGTATGCAAATTAGAAACGAGTATATGGATTGCTCTTTTATTCCATTAGATGGAATGTCACTTCTACTCCATAGGAGACTTCAAGAGAAAAAGAAAGATTATAACAAGTCCTAAATATTCTACTAAATTGAAAATTAAATGAAATTAGAGGAGAATGAAGAGTACTAAGGGTTCCTAGAGAGAAAATCTGCAATTATCAAAATGGTATCAGAATCACTAGGTTTAATTGTAACTTGAAAGAGAAAAGAAGATTTAAATGAAATGCCAAAAAAGGATTCCCAGATAGAAATCTGTAGTTCTCAAAATGGTAGCAAAACTACTAGGTTTAATTAGAACTTGAAAGAGAAAAAAGATTTAATCGAAATGCTCAAAAAAAATCAGGGAGCCAAAACAGAAAAGAAATACGGAACGACGACAGAGTTGATTACTTTTAATGGGGTAAGTGTCAATTCTTTTAATGGAAAAACCTGCTACTTCTAATAAGAAACAATACTTGGAGGATGACACTATCACTTAAATACCTTAGAGGTATAATATAATATTCCTTCGTATTAGGGCTCAAAATGTAATTAAGCCAATATATATGTAAAGGATCTACGTCTAAGACTTCCGCATTTGATCATATGATCGAAAACAAATCAACTATATTTTTCTGTAAGTAATATCCATTTTCTAATGAAAGCTAGACGGAAAACCCTCTTGTGGATGATATTGTGGGAGCAAGAAACCCGTCACAAGGAATTTCTTTGCAACCTATGCTATGAAAGCAACGTACTGTCATACTTTGTTGTCAATTAACTTGCCTAAGCCTTATATGCACATGATCATTTCCAATGGTGATAAACAACTCTTCTTGACATCATACAAGAGAAGGGATAAAGAATATATTACCTTTAGATTTTTATATTTCTTATGTCGAGCTGCCAAATCTGTCATCCGTCCATGCAGTAATCTCTAGGTCTTCATGAGGAAAACTATCCTTTGCAATCACAAGGCTGTTAAAATATTAATAAACCACAACAGAAAAAAACTCAGTACATAAAAATTTAGGAAGAGGAACTTTAATTGATTTTGAAGAAAAATTGACTGTTATCTCTACAAAATTACAGTGGATACTTTAAATAGACAATTTCATATGGTTTGTTGCAGATTTTTTGATCATAACCACCGAATCTCAGTGAAACATAATAATAAACACTTAGTGGGCTGTATTTCCACAACCTTAAAATCTTAGAATAGATAACAACCAATTCCTAAACTATAGGGATAAAAACAAAGCAGAAAAAGAATAAGTCAAAAAACACATGTTTAATACTTGAATTAAACCAACAATCCACCCCTTAATTCAAGGATGGATGTCCTCAACTCCCATCATGGCACAAAATTGATTAAACTTTGTTTCCGGTAATGCTTTGGTTAGGATGTTTGCTGGCTGGTTCTCAGTATTGACTATTGAGATACTGCATTTGAACAATTCCTTTAGCAACTAAATCATGAATGAAATGAAAATTGATCTCCACATACTTTGATCTCCCTTGTTGGATAGGATTTATGGAAAAAGCAATTGTTGATATATTGTCACAAAAAATAACAGTTGCCTTCTTCTACTTTTGCCTAAAATCTTCTAATATTCTTCTCAACCAAACTACTTGACAAACTGTAGTTGCAGCAACTGCATACTCTACTTCAGTGCTTGAAAGTGCAATAGATTTTTTTTTAGAGGACCATTAAATTGTTTCAGAACAAAGATTAATCAAATAGCTTGTTGTGCTCTTCCTATCATCTGCATTAGAAGCCCAATCACTGTCAGTAAAAGAGAAAAAAGTATTTGAATTTGATTTTGAATATCGGATGCCAAAGCTTGATGTTCCTTTAATGTATCGAAGAATCCTCTTGGATGCTCCAAAGTGAATCTTGCTTGGATTATGCATGAAACGAGAAATAAGACCCGTTGAATAAACAATATGAGATCGTGTATGAGTAAGATACATAAGACTTCCTACAATTCTTCTGAACATTTTCTCATAAACCCTTTTAGCCCCATCATCCAAACATAATTTCTCATTTGTGTTCAGTGGAGTCTTGACAGTTTTGCATATCTCTATTCCAGCTCTTTTTAACAAATCCACTGCATATTTCTTTTGACAAATAAAAATACCATGTGAAAATCTTGAACAACTTCGATTTCCAAGAAATAATGCAATGAAACAAGGTCAGACATTTCAAAGGTTTGCATCATGGACTCTTTAAACATGTTTATCATTTTTTATGAGCTCCCAGTATAAATCATGCCATCCACATATAAACAAACAGCCAAAATATCACTTTTATGGACTTTCACATAGAGTGTAGGTTCATTATGACTCTTTTGAAAACCATTTTCAGTAAAATAAGAGTCAATTTTGCTATAACAAGACCTTGGAGCTTGTTTGAAGCCATAAAGTGCCTTGTGCAGTTTATACACTTTGTGCTCTTTAACTTTCACAGTAAAACCTTTAGGTTGTTCAACAAGTACATCTTTTAACAACTCACCATTGAGAAATGCAGATTTTACATCCAGTTGAAAGACTTTCTAGCTATTATTAGCAGCCAAAGCCAAAAGAGTTCGAATAGTGTCAAACCTAGCAATAGGAGCATAAGTTTTAGTGAAGTCAGTACCTAGAATTTGAGTATATCCTTTGGCTACTAACTGTGCTTTATGCTTTTGTAAAGACCCATCAGGATTGATCTTGGATTTGTAAATCCATTTGAGAACGATTGCTTCTTTTCCTTCCCGCAGGTTTATTAATGTCCATATTTGGTTCTTTTCAATTGCTTTGATCTCTTTTTCCATTGCTACACACCATTCTCTTTTCTTGATTGCATCTTCAAAGTTACTAGGTTCTGAACTAAGACCAGCATATTGAAAAGATTCATAAATTTCAACAAAATTTCTCACCCTTCTAAGAGTTGATTCTGAAGAAGGTTCTGAACAAGAAGCTTCCACATAGATAGCTGGCTCACAATCATTAATTTCAAGCATGTAACTAAGCTTCTTATTCACATCTTTCCAATCCTAAGCATCATCTTCGTTAAAGATAACATCACGACTAATAACCAACTTCTCAAAAAATGGATCAAACAACCCATAGCCATTAGTTTCTTTGCTATAGCCAACAAAAATACATTTCCTACTCTTTTCATCCAGTTTTCTTCTTAATTCAGCAGGTACAAATGCATATCCAATACAACCAAATGTTTTTAAGTAAATTATATTGGGGTTTACAACCATGCCATGCTTCATAAGGAGTCATCCCTTGAATAGCTTGAGTTGGAAATCTGTTGAGAAGATAGATAGCCACCCCGACAGCTTCAGTCCAAAATTTCTTAGGAAGGTTTTTCTCCCTTAGCATGCTCCTAGCTGCTTCAACAATTGTTCTATTTTTTCCCTCCATAACAACATTTTGTTGTGGTGTATAACTGATTGTATATTATCTTTGGATTCCATGAAAGCTACATAAAATTTTAAATTATGTGGAATTAAACTCACCACCACGATCAATCCACAATTTTAAAATAGAGCAGTCACCTTTTTCTTAGCCATAGCTTTAAATTCTTTAAAACATTCAAAAGAATCTGACTTCTCTCTTAAAAAATAAACCTAAGTCTTTCTTGAAAAATCGTCAATAAAGATTCAAAATTACTTACAATCACTCAACGAAAGTGTTTGCATTAGTCCACAAATGTTTGCGTGTACCAACAATAAGGGTTTGGAAGCTCTCCATGAACTTTCTTTAAGGAATTTGTCTCAATGATGCTTTCAAAAAATGCAAGCTTCACAAAGCTTTCTTTCTCCAGTAACTTTTGGATGGCCATTTACTAGATATTTTTAGACATCAGGGTTAGTCCACCAAAGTTAAGATGATGAAACCTTTGGTGCCAAAGTATAATATCATCACTACTGGTTGCTTTGAAAATACTAATAGGAATAGTAGCAAATACAAGTGGAAACAACTTATCCTCTCCCATTTAAGTATAATAGAGCAATTGCATACTTTTCTTTTCATAAATCATACATTTATCATCATCAAAGACAACTAAATAGCCCATCTTCATTAACTGACCCACATTAATAAGATTTTGAGCCAAACCAGGAACATATATACATTACATCATGAAACAATTTCTTTCTAGATTTTGTAAAAACAACAATGGTACCCATACCACATATTTGAACCCAATTGTTGTTACCCAATCTTACTTCACTCTTTATGGATTCATCAATCTTCACAAAGAATTTTTTATCACCAGTCATATGGTTACTACAACCACTATCAAGATACCAAACATCATTATTCATAACTTTGTGAGCAACTAAACAAGAAATGAATAATTTTTCCACAGAAGCATCCTTTTCATTTTTTGAATTTGAACTTTTAGCAGCCCTTTTATAACAATTCTTCTCAATATGCCCATATTTTTGGTAATAGTGGCATTGAGTAGTATTTTTGTTTTAACCATGCGTCTCTTTATACTAACTATCTTTATCAACATGGCTTATTCTACCACAATATGAACAAGAAACAAAATCAAAATTGTTACCTGCACGAGAAGAATTTCTTTACTGGCCATTGTTTCTTCCTCTTCCTCTATCTCTTCTATGAAATGATCTACCATGATCGCAACTAGAATTTCTGTTACTTGCTGAATCATTGGAGTTTTTCTTTAACTCAATCTTTGATTGAAAGGCTTGCTGAAGAGAAGTCTCTCCTGTTCATTCGTTGCTCATGTGATTGGAGAGACCCCATTAACTCTTGTGTAGAGTATTTTAACATATTTTTTGACTCTTCAATTGCTACAACAACATGGTCAAATTTAGAAGGAAGACTTCGCAACAGCCTCTTAAAATTTTTTTGGTCTGTTAGTTCTTCTCTAAATGCCCTTATTTGATTCACAATCAAAAAAAATCTTATGAAGAATTCTTGAATGGATTCTGACGACTTCATCCACAAATTCTCAAACTCTCTGCCAATAGTTTGCATCTTCACTGTGACAACTTTGTCTGTACCTTGATATTCTTTTGCAAGTAATTCCCAAAACTTCTTTGAAGTTGTGGCTATTATAACACGGGGAAAAATGGCTTCATCGAATGCCTTAGCATCCTTCTTTTTCCTTTCTTTCAGCTCATTTCGTTTAGCAGTGGTTAACCTTGCACCTTCCTCCATATCTGCAACATTACCAAGACCATATTCAACTAAATCCCATAAATTATAGGATATAAATACAGTCCTCATCTTTATACGCCAAAACTGGTAATTGAGGCAAGTAAAAATATGAAGGTTTTGAGATGAGTTTAGATTGACACTAGTAGAAGCCATTTTGCAATAAGGCTCTAATACCAAACAGTTAAAATATTAACAACCATAACAAAAAAAAACAGCACAGAAAAATTTTGAAAGAGGAAGTTTTATTGATTTTGAAGAAAAACTCACTGACATCTTTACAAAATAACAACGGACACTTTAAATAGATCAACCCATATGGTTTGTTGCAGAATTTTTGATCACTAGCATCGAATCATAGCACGTGTTTAATACTTGAATTAACCTAACAAAGGCTGTAATATCGTCTAGCAGTAAAAGGGCTGGAAACATAAAAGATGGTTAGGCATACTAACATATTCAGAACGGAGTCTTTCAATCTGGTAGTAGCATAACTTTCACTTTATTTATTCTTAATCATCAGTATTTTAACCATCTGTAGACAACTAGGGATTTTATTTTTGAAGAGCTTGACTATGTGTTCTTTAAGAACACAATCAAGTGTGGAAACAATTACAAATATTCCATCTTAGATCACTATATATGGCTAACAGTTTCATGGAGACTTCAAGATATACTTGCTAAAATTTAGTCGACAAAAGTCTTTGCTGAAAAATAAATAATTTTATTAAAGGATTTAATCTAGTAAAAATCTTCTTGTGATAAATCTATTCCCTATGCCCCATTCATTGATGATGATGCATTATTAAGACTGTACATTATATGGTAAATGAGAAAAATAGAAACTGTTAAACCATTCCTGCCATGCAAACTTCAAGCAACTATGAGCATATAGACAGATGTTTCATTCACATGGGTTCTATTATAGTAATAAATCCAACTATTAAAAACCTAGTTTTACAATAGATCTCTAGGATAATATAGTATAAAACCAAACATAAGTCCCTAGTTTGTCAAGAAATCCTTTCTAACGTATAATACCTAATTTAGAAAACAAGTTAGTAATCCATGTTTAGCAAATTAAAAGCACAAAATCCACATTAAAAAAGAGAAGGGTGGTTTCATACAATGAAGTATATGATATAATTATAAGTTTGTATAAGAAATTGATAATGTTTTAATTTTTGCTTTCATATATGCTCTTTAATCTGAATATAACAAAATAACTATCTAGTTACTTATTGCATATGTAGGGTGGAACAATCAAGTGATGTCCATCAAATATGCATTAAAAATTAGGTTATCAAGTGTGTTTACAACTGAAGAAAGTCAAATAATATATTTTTTATTGTATGTGGAAATGAACTTTCTTTCTAACATTTTTATAATCCTTTGTTTATATATGGAACAGAAATTCAATAACAACTTAAAAGGTGACCAACTTGTGGCAATTACAATTTGTGCAATTTCAATTTGACAGGGACTAGTCTCTCGATTAATATCTGATCTTGACCTTGAAAAGCAGAGTCTTAACTTCAAAACATTGAAGGGACTCTTTGCTCTGCAATGATTCGAAGTATGTTTAGAAATTAAAAGAAATCTTTTGAAATTACGTATTGAGATCCAAAACATGCTGACTAAGAGCAAAAAAGAAGACACCAACTTATCGTTCAAACAACTATTTCCATCCTAAAAAAGAAAAATCAAAACTGTGTTTTGGTGCTAAAATTATTGTGCAAGCTGTAAAAAATATTGAGAGATTCCTTACAAAAAGTGTAAAAAGAATTGAAATTTTCCTTATGCAACAAGTAAAAGTAACTACCGCTGACATTAGTCAGCTAAAGGAAGGTGCACAAGTGGCATAGCTCTTTCCCAGATTTAATAACAGAAAATAAAGGTATCATGTAATAATGGAAAAAATGCACATACTTTGACAAACCAGAAAACAATCCATCTTCCTCCTTCTCATCATAATATACAAGGGAGCTTTTCCCATGCATTACTCGATATGGAGAACGCACAATCTTCCCTGTAACCAGACAGAGGTCCAAAACTCATAATGTAACTAGATGTTCAAATAGCTTTATGCTGGAAACTTATTAAGTTGTTATTTACTCTCGTTGATAGCAGTACAAGACACTGCTTTGAATTGCCAATACATCAACAACCATAAAGCTTTTACGTGTCTATGATACCTCCAAAAGTCTCCCTGGAGACCCATACACACACCAAATAAAGGCACAATACGTCCAAGTTCTAGAACAGTCTGCAGTGATATTGCAGAATCTTGGGGTGCCCCTGAAAAAAGAAATAGACACCATTTCCAATTCGTTTCTTGGTTCGGATTAACTTTGAAAATTCCTCGTGAACAAAGTATATTATCGGATTAACTTTGAAAATTCCTAGTGAACAAAGTACATTAACCGATGCAAAACATTCACCCTACATCAATAACATTACACCAACCTGGCCCTAGGGATATTAGCACTCCCTTCAGATTTTTTCTGCTAAAAAAGAAAGGAAAAGTTACACAAGTACCCAACAAAAACAAGCCACACATAACTGTATCAAGGCATAAAATACTAGATTACCGCATATAAACTGTAGAAGTTATGAATGCTTACTCTTTCAACTCCTCAATAGTTAACGCATCATTCCAATAAACCTCAAAATAGCATCCAAGCTCTGCCATATACCACGTAAACATAAGGAATTAGAAATACACTTTTGAAAATAGAGGAGAGAGGATAATCGCAACAAGCACAACAATCATGTTAAGGCATTTGGAAAGTGCAAGTATTGAGAATATCATGCAAAGCAGAAAATAGCTTGGAGAATTAGAGGCCTTAGAGATGATAAAATGCAGTCTCAAGTAGCCAATGCAATACAGTTCACTACAGCTTGATAAACAAACTAGGAGGAAGCTTTGAGTATGAATTTGGTTTCTTTAAACAGGAGGAGTTCATTCATAATTTTAAATAAAACATAATTAATCAGTGAGACACTTAGATGTTCAAAAGAATCTATAAATCCATTTCCAGGTCTTTGTGACTTGTAAAGACTATTATGTGACACTAAAGTGAAAAAGCAGAAGGAATAAACATCACAAATAAGAAACAAAATACTTTTTAATCTTCCTATGCTGATGCTTCTTCGTAAGAAAACCTACTGAGAATCTTAATCGTAGCAGCCTATGTTTAGATGAAAAATACTCAAACCGGTATATAACGAGGAAGCTTAAATTATCATATTCAGTGCATCCAAACAACTTATAAGATTGAAATTTCAATTTTGAGAGAAATACACTAGAACAAGGACCCAACTAGCGGCATAAAACCAAGAAAAGCTGACAATTTAATATGATAAAAAATAAAACAGACAAAAAGGAAGAAAAGAAAAAAAACTAACCTGACAAAGATTGTAAGTAAAACTGTCATAATTGTCAATGACAACTATGGATTTCTGTTTGACTTCTGCATCATTGAATACCAGAGAATGCGAATTCAATTCCGTGACAACAACTGAACACTTTGCAAAAAAATTGTTGTCTCTCTTCACAGAAAAACTCAAATATGATAATTAAACAACAAAACAAAGGATAGAAAAATAAATCACACGAGCAAATAACACGTTTAACATTAAAAAAAGGAAAATGGTAGGAGAAAGAACGTCACCTGAGGGCAAAGAGATTGCAAAGAGGTGAGTTGAAGGTGGCTTGGGATGAGTTTTGAAGGAAAGTGAGGCTCTTGTTTGCAGCAAAAGAGTAGACTGAGATGGCAAGAAAGCTATTCTTTGGGATCTTCATCAAATTGTAAAAGTTCCATTATTTTCTTGCAAACAACATGCCATGAAAATACTAATTTGGCTATGCAACAGATAGGTTGAGCATTATACCATACCTATGAATCCACAAACAGGAAAAACAATAAGTGTAAGGAAAAAACCGTAATCTACGAGCAGACACATCAAGCCCTAAGGTCAACTTATGACAAAAGTAGACTTCTTCTTTCCAGCTCCCTCTTAAACCTATTATAAAGAAAGCAAAATCCTTAAGAACATAAATTCATCAACCTAATAAATGAACACAATTTTCTTTCTGGGGAGAAATTATTTAAAAATATATACCCTACAAAAAATAAGGGACTCCATCTGAATCTTTATTTTAAAAGCTACATTTTTAAGACAATACCATAAGCATAACATAATTTTAACTTGCTTTGTACTTAACATACATAATGAAAAATAAACCAGACATGAAGGTAAAACATAATGATAAAAGGATGTAAGAAAATTTGGATTTGTTACAAAAATTTACAGGTCTAATTTTGAACATTAGGAACTAAAAGATAATCTCAACGATATATCTTGAGAACTAGTTCATTTATGAACATTATCTAAGAAAAACTGAACAAGTCTTAAGCTTTGAAGTTATGGAAATTAAAAATAATAATAGCAAGTGGCCTGAATGTCATGCAAGAAGCGTACTTCTGAAAACATGAGTTCAAGCATTAAGAAATGTTGGAAGGTGTGGTCAGACCTTACCAGGGGCGGAGCTAGCGAGGGACAAGCCCCAGCGCTAGCCCTGGCTTCCGCCACCCCCACCAGCCTGCCTGCCACCACCAGCCGCCACCACCACCATCTCCCCGCCAGGCCGCCGTTCTGCCACGCCACCATTTCCATCTGAAGAACGAAATGACTGAACCTCACAAGTCACAACCCACTACCAACTTCTTATTCTTCCCCCTTGGCCTTTTCTCCTTTTCTGCCCAGTGCCCACCGCCGTTCTTCACTTCTGCCAACCGCCGTTCTTCTTCTTCACTTCTTCTGCCGCTGACTGGCGACTGCTGTCACTGCTCACTGCTTCCTTGAGGTTGAGGTAAGGCCGCCGTATGCTTCCGTTCTTTGTTAATTTTTTTTGTTAAAATTATTTTTGGTTTAGGTTAATGCAATTATTTTAATTAAATGTTAATGTAATTATTTTGGGTTA
>JAOTAY010000005.1:37990251-38020475 GCA_025629805.1 Erythroxylum baracoense
TACTGCATGCGAGACAGGATTAGAGGTCGGGATCAGTTCGCGTCTGCATTGGTTTTCTTTAATTGCCACTGGATTGTATTTTTCCGCAAATTGTTGTATTATTTGTAATCGAATGGTACAGTTTGTAATAATTTTGAGAAATTGAAAAGCATTTGTATTGTGTAATTTGAAATGGGCCCAAGTGGCAAATAAAAGGTACTATTGATTTTATTGTGTTTGTATCAAACGATGATAAAACAAAAGTGAATGTTTGGTTATTAACTTTCTGTCCTTTATGTTTATGGTTTTAAAATATATATATATATACATTCCGACTTTTAAGTGTTAAGTGATGTGACACGCCACCCTCGCGGGGCACGGATTCGGATATCACTATCGATATCGGGTTCGAGTCCAGCGAGAGTGGGGTGTTACAACTTGAATCCGACCCAAAATTCGATCAAGCTCGGATTATGGGACCTAAGCCCAAGCTTGAATTTCACAATAAAAAAGTATTTGGAATTTCCATCACCTTCATGCAACCATTGAATTCTACACTTCTGCTTGATTGCTCTCGATATTCCTTAATGATTTGCAAGTAACTACACAGTTCAGATTTCTCTACCTCTAAGAGTGAGGAACTAGTAGGATCCTTGGCCAAAAGCTTCTGGGGTCAAAGATAGATTTTTAAGGGCCTATTCTTTACTAAATTTTAAAGGCTTTGTATTAAGCTTAGGAAGCTTAATGCATTCAAGTTTAATACATTTCAGAATTTGAACACATCAGAAAGTTTTAGAACCCTACACAGTCATACCAATAGCATTGGAAATAATTGGAACAAGTTGAAAGTGCTTGAGTAGGGAGTTAAAGAACCTAAAAGGTGATCATCGTTCAAAGAGATGCCATTGATGCATATCTGAATAAGAGTATGATCAGAAAATAAAGGTTTCTCAAACACTGCATAGCTTTCAGTTACTTGAGTAAGCCAGCTATTATTTACTAAGCACCTATCTGGCTTTCTTTGGACAATTCTATTACCCTTCTAGTGATTGTTCCATATAAATATAGGCCTTAAATATCTTAGATCAACAAGCCCAAAGAAGAAACTAATAAGGTCAGTTCTTTAGTATCCACATATTTAACCTTCATAGTCCCTAAAGCTTCAGAAGAAGATAATAAGCAGTTGAAATCCCATGTCACCATCCACGGGATTAATATGTTTAGATCAATATCCTGTAGGTCTTTCCACAAGCTTTTGGAATTCCCAATTACCAGCATAAACCACAGTTAAAACTATAGGAATACCTAGTGACTTTAACATAAGTTCACAATGTAATAGTTAATCAGTGTAGTACAAGATGGAAAGAATAAGGTAAGTTGGATCTATTGCGACAATAATCCTTCCATTGGGATGCTTAGAGTGATTGCTCAAGGTTTGCCAATCTGCTGGAATAAACTTTAGCCCATTTAGAAACACTTCCCCTTTGATCTTGGTTTCCACCAAACCAACAAAACACGACTATCTAGCTTGAAGGTAATCTTTTGAAGCTAGTTGTTTACTGGGACAATTTAGTCCCCTAACATTTCATATTATACAAATCATCATTGTTTTAGGGGACTTAGTCCTTCTCCTGGTTTTTCTACTTTTAATTCCCATTGCTTGCCAATCTTCCTACTAAATACTAGTTTCACTGCTGCTCTCTTAAGTAACAATATTTACATTTCTTAGGGTAGCTAATAAGTCAGCATTCTTAACTTCAGTTACCTCATAACTGGTTTCCTGATTGTTGTTTCCATTCATTATTGCTTCGGCCTTTTGCCATTGAATATGAGATGTAACCTCTTACATAATGTCTTCCACATTATTCTATTGGATTCTGACAATACCCTACTGCTAATTTTCTTTTTCATCAGCTAATTCAGCACATTACATAATCTAAATTATTACCACTTTGGATACTTCCATCAGACCACTTGGTGTAATTCCCAAATTAACAGGCTAAGTTATTGGTTGAACTAATGTATTTCCCACTTCACAACCTGCTAGCTTTGTTTTGAGTGCACTTAACTGTTGTTTACTTTCAGTAACTACCTCATTAACATTCCTCTTAGGGATCCACACTTTGGTACCAGGTTTCATGTGTGGCTTCAACAGGTAGGATAACACAATTTTGTCTCCCACCAACTCTCCGCCCAAATTGAACTTCATGATAGGAAAACTATTTGGCATGCTCTACTTGTACTCCACTTCAATATACAAACGAGTATAGCCAACTCTTTTTATATTAGCAGTGTTATCATCCATAGCCAAAGGATTTCTAATATAACTAACCAAATAACTCAAACCCTCGGATAAGAGGGAATTTATGCATGTTCACTCAAATTGGAATAGATTTAATCTCATTTCTATCTAACTTGAATCCTAATTCTCGTTTATGTAAAATCAATGGCTTACCTTGAATGTGCCAGGCCCCTATATCTAGTACCTTACTTGTTGTTTCCTCTTAGGAGAAGGTTATAAGTGTGGATTGGAGACCCAACTTCTTTCAATTGACGTCTGCCCAATGTTGAATGACTGGGAACATAATTCTTTTCTCCAAAAAAAATACCCAACCAATGAAATTTTCCACTTACTTGCTCCCTTAAGAAGAATATCTGTTAAAGGAGATACAAGGCCATCCTTTGCACCAGCTACATAGTAAACTTCCTAAATGTGTCTAGGTCTCCCACCACTCGGCTCTAAGTTGGTTTACGAGGTGTCTGGGTAGGTGTTTTCTGAGATGTTGAGAGAGGAGAAAACTCCTCACTCTCCAACAAAAGGGTGGAGTCAGGTGATATTTACCAAAATGGTAAAATGTCAATCCCATGTGCTAGGTAATTTGGGTGGGTTATCAAATAAAACAAGTAGACGAAGAAAGCAATGAGTGCCAAAGGAAGAACAAGAAAGGAAAGATTAAAGGAGGAAGAAGATTCATGGCAGAGTAGGGAGAAGGAAGAGAGAAAATGTAGTGAGAGAACCCATGTTACTTCCAAATTTATATAAAGTTGATAAGATTTTGAATTACTTTTATCTTTTCTTCAATAAATTTGTATATTGAAAGCTTATATTATCTATATAAACTTGAATTGAAAAACATAACCATCAATTACAAATAAAACTTTACTTTCACATAAATATAATGTTAAAGGTTATTTTTAAGTCACAAATCTTAATTATTTTAGTTAATAAAATTGTTTTAATTTCTTAAAAGAAGGAAGGATATTTTACTTGAGATACAATAAATATTTTTTTAATAATTTTTCATATAGTCTTCAAATTAATGCAATAACTAATTTTTAATATTTCTATATAGCTTTCAAAATAAAATTTCAAAGTTTATCGCATATATTAATGTAAATAATTCTCTCAATTTTGAAATTTATTATGTGTTGTTACAAAATATTTAATGATTTGATAATATTTTAAAGAAGATATTCATATAAATGAACTAGTTGATGATACTTTTCACAAGACAAATTATTACTTTTTTCTTTCATAAATAAATTAACATGTTCCATGAAAATATTTGATTTTATGTGTTTAATATAATTAATATCCATAGAGCTACTTCATTCTAATTACATACAATTAAAATAACAATGTCATTTTTCTTGAATTAATTGCATTGAATTTTTATATAATTTTATATTTTCTATTTCAATTTTTATTTTTAAAAATATTATTTATTACTTTATATTATTATTCAATTATTATGGAATCTTTTTGTCATATTATGTTAATTTTTCATCCATTTATACCATCCAAATGATAATTTTATACTATGTTGTTTTGAGTAAAAATATAAATAAAAGATTAACAAAATATGACGAAGGATATTGTATATTAGTTAAATATTATCATAAGACTAAAAAATAATTTTCAAAACATTAAAACTAAAACAAAAAAGTCAAACATAAAAGACCTATTTATTTTTATTATGGTTAAAGATGACAAATGAGATGGTTGGGCCTATTATCAGCCAACCTGATTGAACACTTTTAGGTTGTAGCTCAAGTCTAATCTAAAATTTGATCAAGCTTGAATTATGGGACCTAAGTCCAAGCTTGAGTTCGATCAAGTTTCGAGTGACTTGAAGCCCCCTCATAGTCTAAACTGCCATGACTCCACCTGATTTCACCTATCTTCATCATCCCTTCTCTAGCCAAGTCTAAAGATTAATGAGATTTTTGCCTCCTCAAGCTTTGCTTTCTGTTTGAGAGTTCCAGTTCCCAATATTTTCCCTCGTTAGTTTGTAAGAAATAACTATCACTGTCAGATCAAAAGGCTTAGAATAAAACATCTTGTAAGTTTCTTATCTTGTGTAGAAACAAAAAAATATAAAGATGGTTAGCTTTCTACCAAAAGGCTTAGAATAATTTTATTTTAATGCAGTGAGGAGACAAAAATAGAATAAAAAAACATAAAATAGAAAAATAAAGTTGGAAAAAGGGAGGTGGTCATGTCAAAGGGCCTTTACTTGAAACTTAAAAGAGAGAGTATAAAATTGAGAGAGAGAGAGAGAGAGAGAGAGAATGAAATGCACGGTTAGAGGTAGGGGAGGAAAAGTATTCCTAAAATCCTCAGAGGTAGACGAGGAAAAGTTTTCCTAAATAAAAAAACAACCTCACTAAATCATTATCTTAAACAATTAAAAAAGAAAAAAAAGAGGACCACTGAAGGTGGAGCACGAAGCACACGAGCGACGCCAGATAGCACACTAGGAATACAGCATGATTTTAATAAACATGGTTAGGCTTCAAATTGAGCTAGATCATGAAATACAATCCTAAACCTGATCTAAAGCCTAATTTTTTAAAAAGATTTGACTTTGACTCAAAATTCTGTCAAGCTAAATCCATTAACTTCAGGTTGGGACAGACTAGCTAGCTAAGTTAGGGCTTAATTGTCGTATTTGATTGTGCAATTTAGTTTTCTATTTTCATTTTGAAATTTAAAAAAAAAATTGTTTGATTGAGTTTTAAATTTTTTTAGTTTAGTTTTGATTTCTTGCAATTTTCATAACTTATGAAAATCATAACAATTGATTTTTATTTTCGTTTTTAACTTTTTTATAATCTGATTTAACATGAACTAAATATATATTATTTAATTATTTAACATTAATTACTAATAAGAACGATGATAAATATAATTTAATGATTTAAATTTATTCTAATTTTTATAACTTAGTTTAAATATTTTTTAATTTGATAATTACTTAAGAAATATATATTTTAAATTTAAAATATCTTTAAAATACATTATTTTAATATTTGAATAAATATTAAAAATAAATATTTTTTTATTTTTTATTTTATTTTAATAAAATATAACAAAATTCTCAAAAATAATTATTTATAAATATTATATAAGAGAAAAATAAAAAATTTACTTAATGAATTCATCTCTAAGTTTTAAATATTTAATTATTATTAGTTATAAAATTATAACTATATTGACATTAACAGTCAAGTAGATTTTTATATTCTTTAAATAAAAATAGAAACCAAAATAAAACTAAAAATTAAAAACTACAACAGAAAAAAAGTAAAATCAAACAACTCCAAAACTAATTCTCTTTTGTTTACATAATGTGTAGGACCAAAACCTATAATATCTTTGTTTCGGTCACATATTATATATGTTGTAAAGAGATTTAAGTTTACACAACTATATATTACTATTTTTATGTCCATCCTATTGTTATGACATGTGACCACCACATATAGGTAACAATACTATATTAAGTATAGGTTGACAAATTGGGTCAGACTCAACTCAAAGTTAACAGATATAAGTTAATTAGACTTCAGGTGAAACTTAGGTTTAATAAAATTCACTTGACTCGATATAAAGGACCATAATTGATCAATAAAACAATACCATTTTAATTAACTAAATCAAATTAGCATCATTTTAGGACCTCGACCGTATTTTTAATGAGTTAGACACAAATAAACCGAATCAGCTTAGAGGCAGCTTGGGTCGATCTAACTCATTGCCACTACCAATCAAGTCTTTGTTCTTTGGAAGAAAGCATTGTACAAAGCCAATCAACATCACCAAATTGAAATTAATTAGATTAGCGTATACCAATATTAATTAAAGAAAATTTGATTTCAGCAACTCTTTAACTATTATTCAAGATTTTTTGTCCTATTCAATGTACATTAACTCCCAAGTAGTGGATGTATTCGAATCATTTCTTTTGTTTACGTTAAGAGAAACTAAAGATAATATAAATTCATAAGTAGAGTTATCCCATATCAGAAAGAGAGATAAGGATGAAATAGGTTATATATAAAGATAACACTCATAATCCATTACATTAAGGTTTTAGATTGAAATATGATGCCTTATTTGTATATGGGCTTACTTAGACCTATTCCAAGGTTTCTTAATGTCCCCTCAAAATTATTTATTAGTACCATAGCTAGGTCGAAGAAGGACGATGAATAGAGAATAATAGATTCACATTAACTATGGGTTGAAGGGGAGTTAGCTCAATATCGATGGATTCATTTGTAAGGAGGAGATGGCGGAAATTCACAAGTGGAGTTATCTCACATAAAAAAGAGACATAAGGATAAAATGTGTTATATACAAAAATATGGATCATAACTTATTGCTGTAAAGTTTTAGGATGAGATATGATTTTCTAGTTTTATAGGAGCTTACTTGGACCTAATTCAATTTCTCTCTAAACTCCCTAAAAATCGTTTAATAAGAATCCTTATAAACTTTGTGTTTGCTTAGGTTCTTATTTCTCCTTTTCACACAAATAGTTTTATGGCATGGCTTTGGTTGCTGATAATAGTATTCACATGCAAAGCAAAGTAGGTTTTGGATACTCGTTCAAAATTAGAAATTAATGTGATGACTCAGGAGCTATTAGACTATGCTAGAGAACCTAAGTCCTTCAATTGGTTAAAAAAAGGTAAGAAGGAAAATCTATGAGTACCTATAGTTGGATTTTAAAGAGTAAAGCATGAGTCAACTTATAATATTGGAGCTGATTCACTTGGTATTCAATATATATGGCTTGTTGCTATGTTGGGGTGGTGGACACAATTGGTTTAGGCACACAAACTTGGTTCGGTCTCAAAGCTTACATAAATGCCCTCCTGGTTCAGGTTAATTGACTCTGTTAAGAAAATAACATAAAAGATAAGGTTAACCTATTTGGAATATGTTTGCTTTTAACCAAAATGTTTTCATCTTTGTTTTTTTCTTTAAAAACTATGGAAATTAATTAACTAAAGGTAAGTTTTAAGTCTTAAATTTGTCTCTATTTTTATATATTATATTGATCTTTAAGTTTCAAAGAAGTCTGAATTTTCATCTTTTGATCGGTATATTAACCATTCATAATCAATTTTCTAGCTTAGATAAAGGTTATGAAAATTAAAAGGGTAGCAACTGAAATGATAAAAGTAACAATAATTGCATCATTTATAAAAAAATCTAATCGCCAATCAAAATTCAAATGCAAGAAGTATAAAATATTAAATCCCTCTTGGAGATATTGTTGGTATTAAGATAAAAATGATAGAATGAAAGATGCCAAAAAATAGCTAATTTCTTAAAGGGAAATGAAGTCCTATTTTCTTTTATGAGTATTACACAATTAAATCAACATCATTGTTATGTTGACAGTCGATGTAGCAAACTCATGATAGGAGATTGAGAATAATTTGAATAAATTTATTAAGGTTATTCTTCTCAAGTAGAAATTAATGATAACAAGATCATAAAAGTTGAAGGAAAAGGTGATATTATTGTCTAGTCCGAGAATGGTAGTAATAAACTCATACATGAAATTTTATATACTCCTAGAATTAAAATAATTTGTTAAGTGATGGATAGATACTAAGGAAGGGTTATAAACTAATTTTTGATGATGATTTGTGTACTATCATTAACAAAAAAAAACTAAATTGTTTTATAGGTAAAAATACATTCTAATAATTTTTTCCAATCTCTTTAAAGGCAAATCAAAATTTAGTTTTAAAAAGTGAATAAGATGATGAAACCTTCCTTTAGCATTATAATATAGACATCTTACTTACCAAGGGATACAACTTTGATGAGGAAGAATATGATGATTGGTCTACCTAAAATTATTGAAGTTAATAAAGTTTGTGAAGCATGTATTTATGGTAACATGCTTTTTCTTCCATTTTTTAAATCCTTAGAGAAGGCACACCCTTCTTTAAAACTTATGCATACTAATATTTAAGGACTATCTAGGACTTTGTCACTTGGTGGTAAGAGATATTTTATCTTTTTTGTTAATGTTTATAAAAGAATGACATACTTGTATTTCTTAAAGAAAAATTCAAATTCTTTTCTTACCTTTCTACAGTTTATTGCTTTTGTAGAGAGATGAAGTAGACTTTAATTGTGGACATTTATATTAGATCATAGTAGTGAATCTATTTATAATCCATTAATTAAGTGTTGTAAGAAAAAATGAGATTCAAAGAAGAACGACTTTTTGTTACACTCCTCAATAAAATGGAGTGGCTAAATGTAAGAATAGAATACTTGTTTGAATGACAAGGAATATATTGCAAGGTAAAAACCTTCTTAATTTCTTATAAGATGAAGATGAAGCCTAGATTGATCGCAAATCAAAGGTGTATAAATTTAAAATCTTTGGTTACATTGCCTATGCCCTAAATACGTCTTATAATAAAGAGAAGTTTGACAAGAAAGGAGAAAGTTTATTTTCATTGTTCAAAGTTATGAATCCAAAGGTTATTGACTTCTTATTCTAAACACAATTCAATAAAAAATATCTATAAATGTTGTTGTGATGAGTTTGTAAGTTAGGCTTGGAAGGATAAAGAATCCAAAATCTATGAAGGTTGTATTCTTTCTAAATCTATTAATATATAAAATTATACGTGTGTCAGATGTAGGAGAAACCTCAGGTAAAAGATCTCATTCACCAAATTTACTTGAAATTGATGTTTTAATCTTTGATTCTAACTCACATCCAAGAAAGGTGCATTCACTAATTGATGTTTATGGGTCAAGTAATGTTGCCTTCTTCTCTTTTTTGATGAAGTTACAAAAGAAGAAGCATGGAGAGAAGCAATGAATAAAGAAATGGTCAACATTAAAAAGATCACAAATGGGAGCTTATGGATATGCTTAAAACAAGTGATTTGGTCATATTAAAATGGGTTTATAAATCAAAATTCAATGAAGATAGAAGCATTCAAAAGTATAGAGCTCGTTTAGCAGCAAAATTGGAGTTAATTTTAATGAAACATTTTCTCTAGCTATTTGTATGAAGATTATTAGATTTGTTCTAACCATTACTACTCAATTGGAACTAGAAGTTTTTTTAACTTGATGTGAAGTTTGTATTTTTTTAGTGGTGATTTAGAAGAAAAAGTCTAAATGGAACAACCATAATGTTTCATTCTTAAAGGTCAAAAAGACAAAGCTCATCACCTTAAAAAGGTGTTATATGGCTTAAAACAAGTCCTATGTCTATGGAACATGAAAATTGATTACTATCTTTAACTAAAATAATTTTTCAAAAGTCACAATGAGCCATCTCTTTATATGAAAATAAGGAGTAATTCTATCTTTCTTATAGTGTACTTATACGTAGATGATTTAATTTATAGTAGCAAAAATTTAAAGATGGCTAATGAATGCAAGCATGCCATGATGTCAAATTTTAAGATGACTTATCTTGGGTATATAAAATATTATCTTAGCATTTAGGTAAAGTAATATAAAGGGAAGACTTTCATCTCTTAAGAAAAATATATTAAAGATTTGAACAAGCAATTTCACATGAAGTCTTACAAATCAACATCTAATTCTTTAGCATTAAATGAGAAGTTACAAAACAATCATGAAACAAATAATATAGATCTAAAAATATTCAAAAGTAATATTGGATCATTGATCTATGTTACTCATATTAGGTCTAATATCTTACAAGCTATAAGTTATACTCCATATTTATGACAAATCTAAATAGATTTTATTCAAGAACGAAAAAAGAATACTATGTTATTTGCAAGGAATAAAGAACCTTAGAATTAAATATAGTAGAGAAGATAACAAGTTGGTAGGCTATACTAATAATGATTGGGCTGACTGATTAGATAATTAAAAAATCACATCAAAATACTTGTTTTGTTTAGTTCAAAGGTAATATCTTGGAGTTCTAAAAAGTAGAATATTATTGCACTTTCTTCAACTGAGGCTAAGTATACTTCACCAAATCTGTTGTACCCAATAATCCAGTCCCCCCCTGATCCTAAATGATCCCAGCCATCTAATAAATGTGGGTCACATTTATTTGATGGTTGCGATCATTTGGAAATAGGGGGAATTGATATTGGGTACAGCAAATCTGTTCCCTAAGTATACAACATCTACTATTGTTTTTTATTGTATGACTAGACACATTGGATTGTAACATTATTTTATTCGTCACCTCATAAATCAAAAGAAATTTTGAATGAAAAATTTCATCACTTAAAACCAGCCAACTAATGCTCTTATAAAAGCCAAAGGCAAAGATAGGTTTAACAATTTTAAAGACCATTTAAAAATTATAAATTAAGAAGGATTATTGAAAGACTAAACTAATTTGTAATTACCTAAAAAGCATCTTTATGTTCTCAAAGTGGATTTTTATATAATAGAATATTTTTTATATATTTCTTAAAAGACTTCTTATAATTTCTTAAAAGATCCTTTTATACATGTAGAATTCTCTTACAAAGAGAAGGCAAAAAGAGATCTCCGATCTATTATTTTAAACCTAATAGAGAACCAATTTATTAGTCATCATCATGGATATTTTGTCTGGGATGCAGATCTCTCTATGTGCAAACCAGACTTGTAGACAGACGCAAGTGACAATTATTGGGGTGTTGTTCTCATTGAAGAAATTGACGGAAAAAGAAAGGAAAGCTAACGATTTGTGTGTTTCTTCAAAAGGATAAATCCTTAAGCCTATTCCTCATCCCTATGTGCAAATTTAGTTACTATTTCAAGATAAGTATGATTGACCCATTAAAACTATTGAGTACATGGATACTAGATCTAGTAGAATCATTACAAAGCCCAGCATTTTACCTCATAAAGTTTTATTTAACTATTATAAATCGGATTGACGTACTAAAAGTTATTAAAACACAAATTCTATTACTGCAAAAGGTTTTGCATTAGCAGTAATATTTCATTTTCATAAACAATATTCTCAATCAATTTTCATACAAACTGTCTACTATTTTCTACTAGTGCCCATAAAAATGTAATGTTCGTGATCTTCGTAGGAAATTTTCTCTGTGATTCCATGAATTGGAGGTGTAACTGACCTCAAAATTCGTCCGTTTCATGATTGCATGGGTGGTGTCAGTTAGGTTTATTGAAGCCGGCCAGGAAAATAATCGTAATCCCTAAAACAACGAAGTTCAGAGGTACTTTTAGGAGTAGGAGTACTAAAGGTCTCTCTTACATTCAGAAAAGGATAAAAGAGGTAATCATGAATCAGTCAACGAGATTGCTGTATAAATTTCTGTAAGGATTTTTAATCAAATATGTAGGCTTATATGTGTATAATTGTGTATAAAGGCTATCATATAAAGTTGAGCCCAATTAATTAAAGTGGTCTAATATGGTTATTATATTTTGGGCTTTATGTATCTATTTCAAATGTGGGCTTTATATGTGTAAAGACTGGGTTTGTAATCACTAGTTTTATGATAGGCTAAACTAGAAATTAGATTAGGTTTACCCTAATAAAAGTGGTTATGGCCCCCAAATTACACATACGTATAATTCTTTTCTAACATCCCATTATCAGAGAAAAAAAGAGAATTAAGGGAAAAGTCTGGAGAAAAGGCTATGTTCTAATTTGGAAGACAAAACCACAAGTGCAGATTTCATAATGGATTCAGGTATGCTTCTGCTTTTATTAATTCTTGATGATTTGATATGAACGAATCCTACCTTTAAGGGGATTAACAAAATCCAACAAGTGGCATCAGAGACTTGTTCATAATTGGGTCATCGAGAATGGTTTTCTTCTTATCTTTCGTTATCTTGAAATCATTGCTATATATGGATTTGACTAGTTTTATGGATTTGGTTAATAATTTTTTTACGAAATTAAAAGAAAAAGGAAACATACGATGATGGTAAGTAGTGCTAGAAAGGTGGTTTTCAAAAGCTTTTAATCTTTACCCAATAATGGTCTTTCATCCATTTATGAAAAAAAGCAATGACCTTTTTTTTTAATAAGCCTTAGACCTTTGGATAAAGAGAAGAATCACCTTTAATGGCTTTCAAGTACGTTTCTGTTATCTTTTAATAAATAAGCTTTGGTTTAAGTTTTGACTATTGGATAATAACTAAAACTACTCTATTTGGATTTACAATTTAACCATTGTATAAAGATAATAATGACTTTTATTTGGTGTTATTGTTTAACCATCGGCTGTCAATGATAAAACAGAAGTTTTTACCCAATTCTCAATTTGAGCTGAAAGATTGTCAGTGTCATAGCATAAAGAAATTAGAGCTATGACACTTTCATACAGCTTATGCAAAATTTGTGTATTTTAATTTCAGTTTTGGGTAATTTAAAGAAATATATAGCATTTGAAATTAAATTAATTGAAGCCACATGTTACCAAAGCAACCTCTCTTGTGAAAATTAATTTAATTTAGAATGTTAAAAAATTGTGTGTATGTCATTCATGCGAATATTGACTGACCAAAAGGAAAATTAATATTTGGTCGAATTGCATATATACTTATGGTGGTAAATGTACGACAATGAGTCAGTATAATATGTGAACATTAAGTTAGTCTAAATAAAGGTTTATTGTTTGATATATCTTATTGCTAGTGTTTGATCACTACACTAAGGTACGACTTAAAAGTTAGTATTTATGTCCAAAGACTAAATATTAATGTTATGCTAGGCATCTTGTGATAGGGTCCTACCATTATCTGTATATGATTAATTTGGAATATTATAGTGTTGTTATATGAGTAATTAGATTTTGTTTGTTTTGTTCTCTGTTCAGTTCCTGGTTCTGCTGCAAATATCTCTGTTAGTGTTAATTCAACTCCTATGCTTAATGGCACCAATTTTAAGTCATGGAAGGAGAACTTTTTGATTTGTCTCAGAGTCATGGACTTGGATCTTGCTTTACGAGTCGATCAACCTGATCCACTTATTGGTGAGAGTACCTCTAATCAAAAGAGGGCAATGGAAAAGTGGGAAAGGTCGAATCGTATGAGCTTGATGATCATGAAACGATCATGACCTTTTTTGCTTTAATAAAGCCTTAGACCTTTGGATAAAGAGAAGAATCACCTTTAATGTCTTTCAAGTACGTTTCATGGCTTTCAATAACATTTCTGTTGTCTTTTAATAAATAAGCTTTGGTTTAAGTTTTGACCATTGGATAATAACTAAAAACTACTTTATTTGGATTTACAATTTAACCATTGTATAAAGATAATAATGAATTTTATTTGGTGTTATTGTTTAACCATCGACTATCAACGATAAAACATAATTTTTTAAAAGCTTTATATATATTGCGTGATTAAAGATTCAGATAAAGACAAAAAATAACTCTTTAGAAAGTTTTAAATTCATACTTGTTAGTATGCATGTTAGGGATTAATATTATGAGGGATGAGTTTTAGGGTTTAAAATTTTTATTTTCTGATTTGATTTGTAAAATTTTGACCCGATTCTCGATTTGAGCTAATAAGATTATCAACGTTATAGCATCAAGAAATTTGAGCTATGACGCTTTCATATAGCTTATGTAAAATTTAGGTATTTTAATTTCAGATTTGGTTAATTTAAAGAAATATATAGCATTTGAAATTAATTAATTGAAGCATGTTGCCAAAGCAACCTCTCTTATGAAAACTAATTTAATTTAGAATGTTAAAAAGTTTTATGTGCATGTCATTCATGCGAATATTGATTGACCCAAAGGAAAGTTAATATTTGGCCCGAATCGCATATACACTTCTGGTGGTGAATGTAAAGCAATTATTCAATATAATATGTGAACATTAAATCAGTCCAAAGAAAGGATTATTGTTTGACATATCTTATTGCCAGTGATTGATCACTACACCAAAGTTCCACTTAAAAGTTAGCATTTTTGTCCAAAGACTAAATATTAATGTTATGCTAGGTATCTTGCGATGGGGTCCTACCATTATCTGTATATGATTAATTTGGCATATTATAGTGTTGTTATGTGAATAATTAGATTTTGTTTGTTTTGTTCTCTGTTCAGTTCCTAGTTCTGCTACAAATATCTCTGCTAGTGTTAATTCAATTCCTATGCTTAATGTCACCAATTTTAAGTCATGGAAGGAGAACGTTTCGATTATTCTCAGAGTCATAGACTTGGATCTTGCTTTACAAGCTGATCAACCTGATCCAATTACTGGTGAGAGTACCTCTGATCAAAAGAGGGAGATGGAAAAGTGGGAAAAGTTGAATCGTATGAGATTGATGATTATGAAACGTGCCATTCCAGAAGCTTTCCAGGCACTATGTCCAATCAGATTACTACAGCTAAGGGTTTCCTTGAGGATCTTGAGAAAAGATTTGCCAAAAATGAAAAAGGTGAAACAAGTACACTTTTGACAGAACTTATCTCAATGAGGTATGTAGGAAAGGAAACATAAGAGAGTACATTATGGAAATGCCTCACATTGCTTCAAAATTGAAAGCACTTAAGTTGGAATTATCCAAAGACTTATTAGTGCATCTAGTTTTGATATCTCTTTCGGCACAATACATTCAATTTAAGGTGAGCTATAACTATCAAAAAGAGACATGGTCTCCTAATGAGCTTATCTTGCATTGTGCCTAAGAAGAGGAAAGGTTGAAGTATGATAAGGCAGAAATTACTAACTTAGTTACAACATCTAAGGACAAAGGAAACAAAAGAAAGAAAACTAAGGAAGCTACAATTCTAACAACACAAAAGAAATAACAAAAGGATGGAAATCCAAAAGGCTGTTTCTTCTGTGAAGCTGAAGGTCATGTAAAGAAGCAGTGTGCCAATTATCACATATGGTGTGCAAAGAAAGGTATGCTTCTTATTTTGGCTTGTTCTGAGGTTAATTTGACTTCGATACCTGGACGCACATTAGATTATGGTGCCACAACTCACATCAGTGTGTCTATGCAAGGTTGCCTGAGTTGTCGAAAACTAAGTGAAGGTGAAAGATACATCTATACAGGTAATGGCAAGTCGGTAGAAGTCGAAGCAATAGGGACTTTTAAATTATTGTTAATAACTAGATTTTATTTGGATTTAGTTGAGACTTTTATTGTACCATCTTTTAGACGGAATTTGATTCTATTTCTTCTTTGGACAAATCTAATTATTATTGTTCATTTGGAAATGGAATATTTAGTCTCTTTCAAAATTTAAATTTGTTGGTGCCAGTTCTTTATCAAGTTATGATAATCTATATATGCTTGACACTAATGCTTCATGTAATGAAGCCTTGTATGTGGGTATATGAAGTTTAAAGTGCAAATTAACTGGAGAGAATTCAACCTCGTTGTCGCACAAAAGATTAGATCACATCTCTGAAAGGAGAATTGAGAGATTTGTGTCAAACAAAATTCTCGATCCCTTTGATTTTACAGATTTAACTATTTGTTTTAATTACATTAAGGGGAAAGAAACAACTGTTAGGAGATTGGGTGCCAATAAGGCTTCAGGCATCTTAGAACTTATCTACACAAATCTCTCAATTCTCCTTTTGGAGATACAACCTAATCTCTTATGCCACAATGAGGAAAAATTCTCGATCCTTTTGATTTTACAGATTTTACTACTTGTTTTAATTGCATTAAGGGGAAAGAAATAACTGTTAGGAGATTGGGTGCCAATAAGGCTTCAGGCATATTAGAACTTAGATATACGGATATTTGTGGGCCATTCCTTACAGCGTCTTGGAATGGTCAACCATATTTTATAATTTTTATAGACGACTTCTCGCGATATGGCTGCCTTTATCTCATCTATAACAAATCATAGTCTTTGGACATGTTAAAAAACTTTAAGGCTGAAGTTGATCACCAACTCAACAAAAGGATTAAAAGTGTCAGATCTGACTATAATGGCGAGTACTGGATATGATAGATCAGGTGAACAATGTCCAAGACCGTTTGCTAAATTCCTAGAAGAATGCAGTATGGTCCTATAGTACACTATGCCTAGTTAGCCTAGCATGAACATTGTTGTTGAAAGATGAAACAAAACTCCCAAAGATATGGTAAGGAGTATAATTAGTCATCTACCTTACCAGAATCACTCTGGGGAGAATCAATAAAGACCGCAGCATATATACTCAACAAAGTACCAGCTAAAGCAACTGATACTTTATGAACTTTGGACGGGCAAAAAGCCTAGTTTAAAGCACTTGCACATTTATCCAGCCGAGGCAAGGCCTATAGGCCAAATGGAAAGAAACTGGACTCAAGGACTATATGTTGTTACTTTCTAGGGGTTACAAGTTTTATGATCCCACTACTAAGGCAATTTTTAAGACAAGAAATGCCTGATTTTTTAAGAATGTTGAGTTTACGAGGGGAGAAAGGATTAAGGACTTTGATTTTGAATAGGAGCATATTGAAATTACTCTAACTGCTATTGACAATGATCAAGGTGAGGTTTCCATCCTAACATTGTTCAAGAAGTAATTCTGGATTAAGACAATGTCATGAAAACTCCTCCCTAAGTTCAACAACTTGTTCTAGAAGAACAAACTCTACAACCTCAAGAAATTATGCTATTAAGGAGATCCCCTAGAGAGAGACGAAGTACAATTTTATATGATTATGTTGCATTTCTTCAAGAACATGAAGTTGACATTGGTATGGTGGAAGATGATCTAATCAACTTCCATCAATTTATGGAAAGTTTTAACTCTCAAAAGTTGATTAATGCCATAAATGAAGAGATAAAGTCCATGAAGGATAATGATGTTTGGGACCTTGTAACATTGCGTAAAGGTATGAAACCTATTGGTTGTAAATGGATATTTAAGACCAAGAAAGATTCAAAGGGCAATTTAGAAAGGTACAAGGCTTGTCTTGTCTCAAAGGGCTTTACACAGAAAGAAGGCATTGATTATAAAGAGACTTTCTCTCCGATTTCTTCAAAAGACTCTTTTAGGATAATAATGGCATTAGTGACACATTTTGATCTTGAGTTACATCAGATGGATGTTAAGACAACATTTCTCAATGGTGACATTGATGAGACGATTTATATAGTTTAGCTAGAAAACTTTGTGTCAGGAGATACAAAACATATGGTTTACAAACTAAAGAAATCCATCTATGGGTTCAAGTAGGCATCTCATCAATGGTATTACAAATTTCACCAAGTTGTCATCTCATTCGGTTTGAAGATGAACTTGGTTGATGATTATATATACCATAAGTTTAGTGGGAGTAAGTACATTTTTCTAGTTTTATATATCGATGACATATTGCTTGCCACTAATCATATAGGCTTATTGCACAAAACTAAGAGATTTCTATCAAAGAAATTTGAAATGAAAGATCTTGGTGATGCCTCTTTTGTTTTAGGGATTCAGATACATCAGGAATGCTCGTGAGGTATTTTTGGATTATCATAAAAGAGCTATATCGAAAAGGTACTTAAAAGGTTTGGCATGCAAGATTGTAAACTAGGTGATACACTTGTGTCTAAAGGATATAAGTTCAATTTAATTCAATGCCCTAAGAATGACTTTGAAGTTAAGGAAATGCAGAAGATTCCTTATGCTTCGATTATTAGAAGTCTAATGTATTCTCAAGTTTGTACACGTCTAAATATTGCATATACTATTGGAATGCTAGGGAGATATTTAAGTAACCCGAGATTAGATTAGTGGAAAGCAGCTAAACAGGTTAGCGGTACTTGCAAAGAACGAAAGATTATATGCTCGCATATAGAAAACTAGATAAGCTGGAGATCATTAGTTATTCTGATTTTGATTTTGCTGGATGCCAAGATAGTAGGAGATCCACTTCGGGCTACATCTACCTGCTTACTAGAGGAGTTATTTCCTAGAAGAGTGCTAAGAAGACACTTATAGCTTCTTCCAATATGGCAGCAAAGTTTATAGCGTGTTATGAGGCATCCAACCACAGGATATGGCTACAAAACTTTATCGCAGGGATATGCATTGTGGACTCTATTAAAAGAACACTTAAGTTATTTTGTGACAATAACCCGGCAGTGTTATATTCCAATAATAATAGGAGCTTGACAAAGTTGAAGCGTATCGACATCAAGTTCCTAATTATTAAAGAGAGAGTAAAGAGTAGATAGTTGTCTATACAACATATTGGATCAAACTCTATGATTACGAATCCGCTTACTAAAGGAGTGCCACCCAAGGTCTTTCATGAGCACACTACTCATGTGGGTGTTGCATCTTTTCAAGATATAAAGTTTTAGTGAGAGTTTGTATTGTAGATGCTTTTCAGATTAAACATTTTTTACTGTCATTTTGGATAAAATATTTTGGTTAATTTGTTCAAGGTTATTTTCAGCTTTAAGATATTTGGTTTATTTTGTCTCTGAACTTATTTAAAATTAATCTCACCAAAGCAAAAGGTTGGACCAATTGGAAATAAGCTTGTGAAGATCATGCCAATTATAATTTCCATGCTTGATGTGTAGCATGCTTGGACGTCATTTGGTTATATCAATATGTGTGACCATTGATGAGTCTAGTTGTGTTGATTGTAGCGAAAGACACTTTGATCCTATGTTACTATGATTGATAAACTGGATTGTCTAGGAATGCATATAGTAATGCTAGAAAAATTCTGAGTACTCATAAGATTAATATACAATTTTAAGGTAACACATATAGCCCAAGTGGGAGATTATAAGGATTTTTAATAAAACATGTGGGCTTATATGTGTATAATTGTGTATAAAGGTTATTATATAAAGTTGAGCCCGATTAATTAAAGTGGTCTAAAATGGTTATTGTATTTTGGGTTTTATGTATCTATTTTAAGTGTGGGCTTTATATATGTAGAGACCAGGTTAGTAATTTCTAGTTTTATGATCAGCCAAACTAGAAATTATATTAGGGTTTTACCCTAATAAAAGTGGTTATAATCCTCAAATTAGATGTATGCATAATTCTTTTCTAACATCCCATCATTAGAGAGAAAATAGAAAATTAAGGGAAAACTCTGGAGAAAAGGCTACATTCTAATTTGGAAGATAAAACTCCAAGACTCTAGTGCAGATTTCACAATAGATTTAGGAATGCTTCTTTTTTATTAATTCTTGATGATTTGATAGGAACGAATCCTAGCTTTAAAGGGATTAACAAATTCCAACATAAAAAACTTATTAAGTGTCATATTAGTTTCATTTAAAATGATGAGTTTTTTTATTATTTATCCATCAATCAAGAAATGGGTTTGTATCATCTCAGAGATGTTCACTAGTGAATATATTTAAAGATGGTGGTCGAGCTCCGAACTATAATGAACCACATATTTAATTCATCATATCCTCCATCTTGCTGTGTACAAGAGGTTTAAGCTTCATTTACCCAGTATTCGTAAATTCTTGGCTTTTCTTTCGTAATATATTTGGAAAGTTATTTCATTTTTATCAATTTAGTAATTATAAGTGTTTAATGAAATTCAAAAAAAAAGAAACAATGTGTGTGACATGCAACAAAATGCCAACTATGTTAAGACCATTTTATTGTATATTTCTAGTCCACTTTCCACATATTATATATTACATAGTATGTTTTCTCCATGAATAAGTTGTCAAAATCACTTTTCCTCTATCTCTTCATCTCACACACACGTGCAAACACATATAGACAGTGCATAATGTATAATGAAGAAAAAGTTGTAGTTTTTAACTTTCACTTGGTTTCTGCCTTTTTTAATTGCTTTTTCTATATTGAATTTAAAATAAATATATTTGTTTTAATTCATTCAGTATGATCATAATAGATTTTTACACCAAAAATATATATAGACAATATTATATATGCATATATTTATTTTTAAGAATCTTCAAAAGTTATCATGTAAAATTTTTAATATGTTACATTTACAGTATACAAGTATTTATTAATTTGCTATAATAACTAAATACTAAATACTAAATATACAAAATAAATTTTAAAATAATATTCTATATTCAATTTAAAATAAATATATTTGTTTTAATTCATTCAATATGATCATAATAGATATTTTCGCACAAAAAATATATAAAGACAATATTATATATGCATATATTAATTTTTAAGAATCTTCAAAAGTGAAGATGTAAATTTTTTAAAAATTTTAATATGGTTACATTTATAGTATACAATTATTTATTAATTTTGCTATAATAACTAAATACTAAATACTACATACTAAATATATAAAATAAATTTTAAAATACTATTCTATATTCAATTTAAAGTAAATATATTTGTTTTAATTCATTCAATATGATCATTATAGGTTTTTTCGCACAAAAAATAAAGACAATATTATATACGCATATATTAATTTTTAAGAATCTTCAAAAGTTATGATGTAAAATTTTTAAAACTTTTTTAATATGGTTACATTTACGATATACAAGTATTTATTAAATTTTCTATAATAACTAAATACTCAATATATAAAATAAAATTTAAAATACTATTAGATATTCAAATTAAAATAAATATTTTTTTTAATTCATTCAATATGATCATAATAGATTTTTTGGCACCAAAAATATAAAAGACAATTTTATATATGCATATATTTATTTTTAAGAATTTTCAAAAGTTATCATGTAATTTTGTTAAATTGTTAATGTGGTTACATTTACAGAATACAAGTATTTATTAATTTTGTAATAATAAATAAATACTAAAGATGTAAAATAAAATTTAAAATACTATTCTATATTCAATTTAAAATAAATATATTTGTTTTAATTCTTTCAATATGATCATAATAGATTTTTTGCGCCAAAAATATATATAGGCAATATTTTATAGGCATATATTTATTTTTAAGAACCATCAAAAGTTTTGATGTAAAATTTTTTAAAAAATTTTAATTTGTTAAATTTATAGTATACAAGTATTTATTAATTTTGTTATAATAACTAAATACTAAATAATAAATATATAAAATAAATTTTAAAATAGTATTCTATATTCAATTTAAAATAAATATTTTTTATTCATTCAATATGATCATAATAGATTTTTCGCACCAAAAATATATAAAGACAATATTATATATGCAGATATTTATATTTAACAATCTTCAAAAGTTATCATGTAAATTTTTTATAAAATTTTAATATGTTACATTACAGTATACAAGTATTTATTAATTTTGCTATAATAACTAAATACTAAATATTTGTTTTAAATTTAATATCGAATAGTTTTTAAAATTTTATTTTATATATTTAGTATTTAGTAGTTCATTCAATATGATCATAATAGATTTTTTGCACAAAAATATATATAGATAATATTATATATATACATATATTTATTTTTAAAAATATTCAAAAGTTATCATATAAATTGTTTTAAAATTTTTGACTAATGTGTGATACATTATGTAACCACCTGTTATTTTATTAAAAGTTAAAATATTTTACAAAATTAAGTTAACATATAATATCTTTTAAATATAGAAGACATTATCTATTTTAAGTGAATATATGATTTATAGTAAAGTTACTACAAATAAACCTTTTCTATAATAAATTAAATGTATTTGTTTTTAAAATGATTTTATGTTTAAACGTCAAATAAACCTTTTCTATAATAATTAAAACGTCTTATAAAAGTCAAGAAATTAATATCGATTTATAAAAAGTGAAAAGTTTAATTTTTATTTAAAAGATTAAAATTTTTGAATTATTATTATGATCCAAACTTTTGCATTAATTATTTATCGTCATACACCACTAGTCATCAGAGGCCTATATTTTAGCTCCAAACATACGACTTTAGTCACACTATCATAATATCCAGTAGAAAAAATTTTAAAAATTACTCTAATGGCATTTTTGAATTAATCGTAAACTTTGATTATGGTTACATGTACAATATAAAAGTATTTATTAATTTTACTACAATGACTAAATACCAAATATATTAACTTATTTTTAAAATACTAACCTGTATTCAATATAAAATAAATATATTTGTTTTATTCATTCAATATGATCATAGAACATTTTTTCTCACCTAAAATATATGTAGAGAATATTATATATGCATATATTTATTTTTTAGAATCTTAAAAAGTTATGTAAAAGTTTTTTAAATTTAGACTAATGCATGATACATTATAAAACCATCATTTTTTTGATTAACTAGGGTGGAACCTGGCGAGGATGAAACCCGATTTATTAATGGTAAAATAAAAAGGGTACAAGGGTCAGTGCTTAAGACTTACCCAATAATGGAAAACATCTATGAAACTCTGAAGTAAGGAAAGGATTGCTGATCTAAAACCAACAACCCTCTCGCAGTAGATGGCAATGCAAAAACATCCAGGAAAACCCTAGATGAGCCAGAGGAGCCAATGCGCGCTAGGCAGTCCGCAAGGGCATTGGTCTCCTGGAAGACATGAATAAGGCTATAATGACATCTCCCCATAATGTTTGAAATCTCCTGCAAGATCGACAAATATCGCCAAGGATAATTTTCTTGTTGTTGTACGAGTAGGGCAAGGACGCTACTATCAGTTTGAATAAGCACATTTTGAAGTCCCAACTCTTCACACCTTTGCACCCTATGTAAAAGTCTAACAACCTCTACCCTGAAGCTAGTCCCAACGCCTATGAATCTCGCCTCTCCGAAAATAAATCTTCCTTCAGCATTGCGAATGATATAACCACAACCAGATGGTCCTGGCGATCCCAAGGCTGATCCATCCGTGTTTAAAACTATATCAAAATTTGATTTTGACTTCCAACTCACATAGTGAACTAAACGTGAGCTTTGGTGTAACAATTTCACACCAAACAACATCTTAATTTTTTATAATTCAACTTCAGACTTTACCTTAAAGTTTTCAACACGCAACATCCCTACCAAGTGATCCTTGATAGCTAGTTTTATATGTGACAACGAGCTTTTTTCTTGCTGAAAAAAGAATATATTCTGAGCTTTCCATATCTCCCATAAAATGTAAAAAGGTGCAGCCATACATATTGTGTTAAGGGCTGAAGAAAAGATTCAATTCCTCCACCAAGCTTGCACCGAAAGCCAAATGTTTAAGGAGGGCTAAAAAGATAAATCCAAAATGGAAGCAAAATATCTCCAGAATTTAATAGCCTTCGGACATCCCATAAACACATGAGGTATAGTTTCTGCATGCACAAAGCATAAAGGACAACGTGAAGGGCATAGGGCAAAATCATACTTACTCAGGACATCTGGAAAAGGTTGTAGTCGGTCGTACATGGGCCACACAAAAAGCGATATCCTCAAAGGAATAACTCGATGCCATAAAATCTTTGCAATGTTGTGTTGTTGTTGAGGTTTGCGTAAGGATTCATAGGCTGATTTTATCATAAACTGACCTGTTGTTGTAGGTTGCCAAATCAATAAATCATCCCCTTCCTCAAAATCTAGCTCCAAATCCATCAAAGTTTCAACAGCCGTATCAGACAAAAGTAATTGAAGCTCCGATCTATACGGCTCCTAAAACTTAAAGAATTGCTTTATTGACAAATTTGGAAAAGGAGGCGTCACATCCCATGGCAAATCCTATATCACCCCCAAAGGTGACCAATTATCATACCAAAAAGATCTATCACCTCTACGAACTAGGACTTTCGTAATTTGTGATGCCTTAAAATCAATCAACGCAACTCGCTTCCATATTGTTTTTTTATGTGAGAGAGGAGACAAAGATTGGATAAATTTCGACCATAACCCTACACCATGCTTCATCTTCCACCATAACTTAGCCCAGAAAGCTTCAATTATGTCATTAAATTTCTGGAGACCGAGACCATTTTCTCAACTTTTTTAGAAACATCAGCCCAAGACCTCCAATGCTGTCTTTTTTCACCATCTTAACTACCCCACAAGAACTTTTGGCATTTAGCTTCAATCGCCCTAATCACTGACTTCGGAGGATTAATAGCTACTGTGCAATGGTATGGAGGAGCGGACGTGTTTGATGAGTAGTAATCACCCTCCCTGCAACAATAATTTGTTCTTCCAATTCCCCAATCTCCTGTCCAGTGTATCAAGTAAAAATTGAAAAATAACAGTCTTTTTTCTACCCAGAAAAATGCGGCTACCAAGATAAGTAAAACGGAAAATGCCTCTTTGCATTCCAAGGATGTCCACAATATTTCGCACTATATAAGGCTTACAATCTTCTGCAATAAGAAAGGTTGCCCTATGGCCGTGGCCATTGAGAAAATCACTTCAGGAATCATAAATTCCATGGGTAAATCAAAAAGAGATACCCAAATAGGAACTATTGGAGGATCCTCTTCAAATTTAAAACCTGGCTTCCACTTGAGAATTCTCATTGGAAATACCGCAATATTCCAGAAAGTTTTAATCCAGCACCGTTGATAATCCTCCTCAAGCTCAAATCGGATGTAAATATGACGAGGGTTCATCAATCCAATGGTGTAGGATCGATGAAAACCTAGTTTTCCAATTTCCTTGTGTACCTCGTCCATCTTGGGGCGCCTATAAGAGAACTTCCCAACAAGGCTCAATTTGTGTGGGGCAATCATTTGTTGAAATTCGTCTAATTCATATTCAAGAACAGAAACTCCATTGACGAATTTAACTTGCTTAATAAGATTGGATTTTGGCTCAAAAGATGTATTTGGTTTTTGGAAAAAACTAGCAAAGGATCGAGGAGGTCCAGTGGGGACCCCCAGGAGGTTCACCGGCCATGGTGGCCGAGAAATCAAAGGACAACGTTAGGGTTTAGGCTTTGAAGAAGACGACTTTTAGTTTCTTATTTTCTTTTTTGAAATACGTTATAAAACCATCTATTATTTTATTAAAAATTAAAATATTTAACAAAGTTAAATTAACATCTAATGTCTTTTAAATATACAAGAAATTCATCATTTCTGTTAAATATATGATTTTATAATTGAGTTATTACAAACAATTCTCAAAATGTTTTATTTTTATAATGATTTTATGTTTAAATGTTAGACAAAGCTTTTCTATCATAATTAGAACGTCTTAAAAAAGTCAAGAAATCGAAATCCATTTATAATCAGTGAAAAGTTTGATTTTTTATTTAAAGCATTGAAAATTTAAATTTGTTATCAATTCATATCATATTTATAATTTGATATTTTATTTGATAATCTAATAATATTTTAATCAATAATTAATTCAAACAGTTACTTTCAATGTCTTCTTAAATTGTATCATGAGAGAATTTGATAATTAAAGTAATATAAACTTATTGAGAACAATGCACATATGATTTTTTTCAAAATTATTAGTTTCTTTTGATCTAAAAATTTATATTAATTTCAATAACTAGCTTGCATTAATTTATATTATATCTTAATATTTTCCAACATATCTTTTTAGCGTGTGTAGTTTTTGGTTATTTTTCCCTTCGTCTTAGGTTTGTCTACTTTTGAAGATGGATAGAAATGCCAAAAGGCGTAAAAAGTATGCTAAAATGCCAGAAAAATGAAAAAAGTGAGCTTCTATAGCGGTGTCGAGAAGCTTATGCTGCAAAGAAGAGTAATGCTACTATGTCTTTTTTTAAGAATTACTGAGAGAGTTGAATTTTATATTGTATATACAAATTATTAATTACTCTATCTTTTTTTGTTCGTACAAATAAAAGATGCAAAACCAATATGTCCAAAAGGACAGATAATTTAGATTGACCCGAGTTGTCTATAGGAGAACATTGACGTCAATCAATTCGTGATCAACTTGTTTATTCTACCATTGATAGCATTATTGTAGATGAACAATTGTTTCTTCATCCATCCAATAGTTAACTGGTCAAAATCCATCTACCGATTTTAGCATGGATCATATAAGTGTGAATCATTCATCTCTTCAACTTGGGGAAGTTGTCAGTATAGAATCGTCAGTTCAAGTGTCTAATAATACATCACAATTTAGATTATCCAAATATATCTTCCTCTTCTGTTCTATCCACCTCAATGGTAACTATTAAAGTTCAAGGTATAAATCTTCTTAGCTATATTCTTTGTACTTTTGTATTATTATTGCTCCTCAAAGTGATAAACCCTTTGAGAAATCTTTTTAAGGATAAACCATCATCAGTTTTAGTTAAAATTAGCATGCCTAAAGAATTGTCCTGCTAAACCTTTACAACTTTCTTTTCCCAACTGTGAGCATTGTGATGCAAATAGATTCTATTTAGACCCCCATCATTTTGTTGTTCATCAGGAGAGATTTCTATTATTGCTCGTTAAACGCCACATGCTCTAAGACAATTATTAATTAATGGTGATGAAGAGTCTGAGCATTTTAGGAAGAATGTCTATCGTATAATAATAATGTGGCTTTTACTTCGTATGGAACTAGGTATGATCGACAGTTAACAAAAAATAAGAAAGTTTTTATACATTTCGTGTTCAAGGTCAAGTTTATCACTTCCTTGACAGTTTAGTTTCGACAACTGATAGATTATTTGGTATCTAACTCTATTTTTTTATACTAATGGGGAACTTAGATGAAGGATAAAAATTTGTGATAGATTTTATGAGGATACATTAAAATTGATTATGACAGTCTTAGAACTTACTCCCTATACTAAGTTCTTCAGGAGTCTTAAGGTCATTTTGACACTTGACAATCGTACAATAGTCTTGAGGTGTTATCCTAGCCTTGATCAATTTGTATACAATCTTCCTACTCCATCACAAGTAGCTACTATATGGATTGAGGTGGATGATGAAAGGGTTGATAAATCTCTGCACATCCAAGTCTATAGTCATTTAGGCACAAGTTATAGATTCCATTCTTACTATGCCTATTATGATCTCCATCAATATCCTCTTTTATTTGCTCATGGTAAATGATGGCATCGTGGAATTAAGTGGTTGTTTTCAAAGAGAATAAGGAACACTACTTCAAATGACATACGTGACATTAATTTCAATTCTTTTGTTGATCCATCTAATCTATCTAATATGGAGAATACAAGTAAGTTTTTCTTTTCCTATATCATTTTTATAGTTTTGTCTAGCCTTATCATTTTATTTATTTAATTTATTTGTATACTTTTTAGTTGTTGGTCAAGAATTCTGTAAAGATGACACTATTTCTGTTAGAGAGTACTATTATTATAGGCTCCAAATAAGAAAACTTGATCAACCAATGTTGCTCTATAGCTTAAGGCTACTTTAGCAATTTGTTGTGGGTACTTATAAAAGATTGAAACATCTAGACTCGATCTCCATAGAAAGAGACAAAATAAGATAAGGATAGAGATATTGTAGGGTGTTTTAGAGAGTATTGTCATCGGTTAGAATGAAGGTTATTGAATTAGCCATCGAGTAATGCTCCCAGCTTCATTTGTCGGTGATCCAAGAGACATGAAACGTCGTTATCTTGATGAAATGGCTCTAGTACAGAAGTACGGTAAACCTAACATTTTCCTCACCATGACTTGCAACCCAATGTGGAAGGAGATTTAGAAAAATCTTGAGTTTCATGAAAAGCCACAAGATAGGCCTAATTTATTAGCTAGATTTTTTAGAGCTAAATTTGAGATCCTTAAAAATGAACTAATTAAGAAATAGATTTTTGGAGAGGTTGTCGCATATGTTTATGTTATTAAGTTCCAAAAGTGTGGTTTCCCTTATTCTCATTTACTGCTAATACTTAAGTTGTATTCTAGATTACTTAATCTAGAATCTTATGAACAAATCATATTTGTTGAAATACGAGACCCTGTTTAAAATTTGTGGTTATATTCTCTTGTGATTAAACACACGATCTATAGTCCTTATGGTTATATGAATAAAAATAGCCCTTGTATGAGAGATGGTGTCTACGAGAACCATTTTCCTAAAAAATTTTCTCCTTTTACTATCCATGGTGAGGATAGTTATGCATGTTATAGAAGGTGAGATGATGGCCGAAAAGTAAAGAATTGTAAGCATGAGGTTGATAATAAATGGGTGGTTCCTCATAGTCCGTATTTTTTGCTTCTCATTAATTGCCACATAAATGTTGAAACTTCTTTTACTGTTAAGCTTGTTAAGTAGTTGTATAAGTATTTCTTCAAGGGTTATGATCTTGTTAATTTTAGTATTGTTGATCAACAGACCAAAGTTGATATTGATGAAATCAATAATTTCCAGGAAGGTTGTTGGATTTTGCCTCTTGAAGTTTTTAATGTATATATGAGTTTCATCTAGCAAAGACAAGTCCATCGGTTTATGTGCTTCAGGTTCATCTTCCTGATAAACAATCTATCTCATTTGAAAAAAAATCATATATGTCCTATTTGTTGAGAAAATTTGACTTCTCAAGAACAATCTTAACTAAAATTTTCAAAATGAATTTGACAAATAAAAAAGCTAAAAAGATGAAATGTTTGTATCAAGATTTTGTAGAACATATTGTTTGGACCCCAAAAACAAGAACATGGTCCGAAAGGAATCGAAGGAAAGTTATAGGAAGGTTGGTTACTGGTCGCAAGGTTAAATGCACTAAGTTTTACTATTTATAACCTTAGTAAATTCCGCAAGCGCACGGGTCGTTCATATAGTACTTAAGGTATCGATCCCATGAGAAGGGCTAACTCATCCTAAATCTAAGGTTGAAAGTACTACTACTAAATAATAATTAAAAAACAATAACTTAAAACACAAGAATTAATTAGACCAAATAAACTAAATCAATCCACAAAAATAACGATTAACAATTAACCCGGAATTAAAAACAATCACAATGACAATAAACAAATTAAATACTAAAATTAAATAGTAATGGAATTTAGCTAATTAACGAACAATGATCGCACACCTAAGTTCCACATAATGAGTTTACCGAAAGAGAGAAAGGGAAAATTACCTATTTTTAATGACAACCTGACCAATTAAGATTTACTGAATTAACAGTTCTAGAAGATCCTAGGGTCAACTACTCTCTCTCAAGTTATAATTGAACCCTAAAGTATAAACCTAATCAAATTAAGCGAGGTTGTAATCTCTCAATTACCAACCTATCCAAAACCTAATTAGTTCTTAAGTTCTCTAAAAAGTAATTAGAAACCTAATATGATCTCTCTATATAAGATTTACCTACTTGATTTGATTCCGAATCTATTAATCTGCCTAACTCTCGTTAGCCTAAATTAATCATTTTCTCTCTATTCACCCTCTCAGTTTATTATCGAGATATTAAATGCAAAATAAATCATAATTAATTCAATTAACATATAAAATGATTAAATGTAATTAAATCAAAACTAATAATCCAAAGGTGAATATAAAACATCAGCCACAACGCAGTCTATAATCAACTGTCTACATCAATTCTATAATTAAATAAAATTGAAATATATAGGAGTCAAAACTATAACGGGATGATGGGAGGCCCCGACTCCAAACAGTTTCTTAATCTGGGAAGCACATCGTGTCTGCGTCATCTTCCTCTTCTCTCTTCCTTCGTCTCTTTCTCAATCTCTTAAGGTCTCTTTTAGGGTTTCATTGGGTGGCTGCTCAAAGTTCTTCCAAGGCTCTCTCTCTACTCTCATTCTAACTTATGATGATCTATTTATACTTTTGAGGCTCTAGGTCAAAGCTGAGATCGAAACGGTCTAAAATGTCTTGCAAAACTTAAGTTTTCCTGTCAACCTGACGTAAGCCAAGATTATGACACGACCCGCCTTTTAAACTGTGTTGGCACTAGGGAATGGGTAGGCTTAATGCCGCCAAAACCCGTAGTAAGCCTAATTCTTCTGTATTCTACTAAAAATCTGGCATGACCCATTCGTTTGTCTGATTAATCCTTATACCTGCTTAATAGTTGTGAATGAAGTAAGGATCTCAATCTGTAATTCTAATATACATTATCTACTTATAATCTGCCAATCTATGATCATCTCATAACATCAACTGACATAATTCTCAATAACATAGCA
>JAOTAY010000005.1:38027251-38042854 GCA_025629805.1 Erythroxylum baracoense
ACTCACCATCAAAGGAGTATCCAATGGGCTTAATTCTCTACCATGCACAGTTCTACTCAATGACACAAACGAATGGGCGGAACCCGGGATCAATCAAAACAATTACATCATCACCAATTAATTTAACCGTACTAGTGATGACTTCCGGAGCTGTCTCTGCATCCTCCCTCGCCATAGCAAACACTCTAGCTAGTGCTTATCCCCTCGGTCTCCCTGAAGGGTTCACTTTCCTGCCATATCAGAACTTTTATTGCCCACTTCTGTTACTGTCCTGTATCTCACTGTCTCGGCCCTCTTTGAAGCTTGCATTTGACTTCTCTCATGTCTTGGATTCTGAGGGCATTCTTTTGCCATGTGTCCTTTCACCCCACAATTGAAACATGCTCTAGTCAATCGGTAACATTCCTCTCTATGAAACCTTCTGCAGTGTTCACATTTGGGAATGGGTGGCTTATCTCCACCTCCCCTCCTATTGCCTCCAGCAGTTGAGGCTTAATGTGAAACAGTAGAAGTACTCATAGGTCTAGGCCTGCTTGAACCACTGCTCCTCTCCTCAGACTGTACAGGGAAAGTCCTGGTACTCCTCCCAAGCATAGAAGTACCACCTCCCCTTTTAGACTGTTCTCTCCCCTTTCTCTTTTTGTTCACTGCACTCTTGGTGTTCTCCATATTTTCCACTCTCAATGCTGCTTCAACCAGCTGTTGGAAATCGCAGAAATTCTGTGCTACCACTTTCTATCTGATGGCCGAGTGCAGTCCCACTTCAAATCTTTGGCACCTAGCCGCTTCGCTCATCATTAACTTAGCTCCATATCGGGCCAATTGTGTAAATTGACGCTCATATTCAGTCATCGTCATCTCCCTCTGGGTGAGGCTCAGAAACTCTCTCTGCTTCTGCTGGATGTACACTTCAGACAAATACTTCTTTTTATACATTGCTAAAAATTCTTTCCATGCGAGCAATGGCAGTCTCATCTGACTCCTCGGCATACTCTCCCACCAATGCAGAGCATCTCCCTGAAGCAAACTAATAGTATACACAACCTTCTCATCGTCCTCATAATCTATTTGATCCAGTATCCTCTCGGTCTTTCTCATTCAAGCCTCGGCTTCTTCTGGATTCGCGGTCCCATAGAAATCCAATGGCCTATACTTCCTCAGCTTGTTGAACTGTTTCCACTTCTTAACTGGGGCCGAAGCAGAAGCCTGGGGCATCTGACCCATAGCCTAGACAAAGGCTTTAGTAAATGCCTAAAACAATCTCAGATCCAAGGGAGGAACTTGTTTTGGTAAAACAGGTGACTCCTGTGTCTGTGAGTAAGATGACTCAATACTGTGCCCTACAGAAGCCTCAGCATCCCGTGGGGCTCTAGACTCATCTATGCCTTCCTCTCTTAGTGGAGGGTCAGGTGCAACCAATCCTTGCAATATTCCTTGTGTCCTCCTACGAGGTGACATTTCACTCCTTCAATGGAAACATTAGCAATTAGCTTACATTTCATTCCTACATGTATATATGATATGCATGTCATTTAATTCAATCAATTAATTTAGCAAAGCAAACAATTAATCACACATCATACTAAATTATACAACTATATATCCTAAGCCTAGGAAAAACCTAGGCTTTGATACCACAAGATGTTGGATCCCATTTTTGGAGCCCAACTATCCAGAATATCAAAAGATGTGAATGTATTATACTATAAGGTTATTTCTATGGGATCTCTTAATCTAATACTCACTTCATTTGGTGATCGAATGATGGAGTTATGGCCAAACGAGTCAAACTTGATTATGTCCTCAATCATATTGTACCTATCTTAGAACAATTTACATAACTTTCACTAGAGAGATCAGATTAAAGTTTTCTTAGGATGGTTTTGAAGAGGACTTATAGATCTACAACTTTTGTGAAGACTCTGAAAAGATATTTTACCATTTGGAGGGTCAAAAATATGTAGCGTTTTACTAAACATATATCTATATTTTGGCCATAACTTGATCTGTGAATGTCCAAATTGGATGAATTTTGATCTAGCATAAATTAGAGACATTTGGCTACAATTTTCATGAATTCAATTATGTCCTTAAGAGTTTTGAAATCTGGCTTGAAGTTGAGAATTGTGTTCTATCATGGTATGAGAATAGCATGTGGTATTTTGATTATAACTTACATGATACAAAACCAAAATGTATGCATTTGATGTCATTAGAAACTTACGACATAAAGGAACATTTGATTAGAAGAAAATGTTGCCTAAAAACTTCTTTTTCTAGGTTAAAAATGGAAAGAAAGAAGGAAGAAAATACTACATTGGAGGAGAAGCATGATTGTGCTTCTGCACGATCGTGACTTTTAATGAAAGTCACGATCGTGACCTATAAGGCTACATCAAAGGGTGTTTGCTTGGATGTTTTTCAACCTAATTCAAGTAAGGATGTTACCATATGAGGTATGTAGGTTTAAATGAGAACTTAAATGATTGTAATTGATATTAAATGAGGGGATTAAAGTGAGAAAAGAGTATTAGAGATTAAAGAATGTTTGGAAGGTGTTGTAATTGCTTATAAAGTGTATTAAGGGAACATACCCGAAAAGTTGTCACTGAACATGCATAATACATGATACATTCATGAATATGCTTATGATTGACTATTTATCTAAATGTGTAAATTTTGTATATAATTTCATTTTATAGAAGAACACATTAAGCGACCGCTTCAAGACATTGTCAGGACTTCAAGGCAATAAGCTGAAAGAAGCAATAGTGAGTAACCTAAGATGGTCTCACCTTGATTTTTTGTTAAATTATGTACTGAATTATTGTGATGAGTATATACTGAATTTCGAACATTCAATGTCCAAGGCGTTTTGATGCATGAATAGAACATTGGAAGTGCTACTTGAATGTGAATGTGATTGAATAAATGATTATCAACTATTATGTTAAATGCCGGACTAAAAGGTCGATGAAAAATGTGAATCAGAAAGAATGCGAATGTGACAAAATGGATACGTATGGTGCATTTCTTCATATGAATGCATGAAAGATAAAGGCAATTATGACCAGAGTCGCTAGTGAAAAAGAGCTTAAAGCTCAGACATCTATGGTAAGAGCCTATGGCTCAATATGTATAAATAGCCTTGTATCCCCAATAGATAAGGGATAGTATGATAGAGCCTAGTATCCAAAATGAATATGGGACAGTGAAAAAGGCACTCGATCACAACAATGTAATTAAATGAAGTTGAGTCTCATAAGCATTACATATACATATGATACGAATAAATTGAATGATTGCAATGTTTCGAGGACTTTTATTTTACGATATGTGTGATTGATTATCGATGATTTTAATCTCCATAATTGTAATTGAATGGTGAATTGTATGGATTCTGAAATGTACTCTATGTGAACAAAGAGTTTCTTAATATTACATGATGAAAATTGAGAAAATGTGAATTATGTGACGATATAAATTGTGTGTTGCATGTAAAAGTGAACCATCGAGGTTGGTTACTCAATTGAGTTTGCAAAACTCATCCAAATTGTAATGTTGATATTTTCAGGTTCGAGAGAGTGACGACCTAGATTCTAAGACTACTTAGAAGAGATTTTGTATAGTTGTTGGATAAAGGACATGGCTCAAAGGTCGGTCAGCTAGGATTGAAGGATTTGTTTAATTTTTGTTTAATTCCTCATGCATATAGCATACTTAGTAAACAGAGCTATGACTCTGATAGGCTGATATTATACAAGCATGGATGATGGTTATAATGCTACATTGTAAATATGGTTTATGAAATGATATGAGAAAAATTTTGGGTTTCAAACATTATGTTAATTATGAAGTAGTTATGATGTCATGTTATATAGTGAAAGTGTAATAGTTAGCACACCATTTTTGACGGGTATGTACACATTCATCTAAAGGGTGTACGTGTGCATGTCGGATGGGGGTGGGGTGTTAAAAAATAGTATAACAATAGGAGCTCGATGTTGTGGTCTGTGATTGCTCTGTCACACCCAAACCCATCGTTTTATCATGCCCAAACCCATCAATATGTTTTTGGGTGTTTTATCACCCACCCTTCTAGTTGAAGGTTGGATCGAAGGCCAATGACTCTGAACTTGTTAATGAGACCCAAAAACACGCATATGCACAATGCCTTCTTGAATAGATCTATGAGCTGTTCCTTTATGTTCATGTGTCTTAGCTCAGGAAACCCTAAACTCACGCAATCTTAAACCAAATAGAGATCAATCTCAAGGTGCTTCGTCCTATCATAAAAGATAGGTTTTTCAAGATGTAGAAGGTGGCTTGGTTGTCACAATATAGAGGTATAGGTTCTTGAATGTTTTAAGTAATTGCGTTATCCATTTCAGTTCACAAGTTGTTGAGGTTAAGCTTCTGTACTCCGATTCAGCTAACGAACAACTCACTATTGTTTGTTTCTTCATGTTCTAGGAGATCAGAGACCTCCCAAGGAACACGCAGAAGACCGTTAAGGAGTGCCTGGAGAAGATGCAACTTCCCCAATCCGAGTCAGAATAAGCTACAAGGTGAGGGCATTCATCTATTGCTTAAAAAATCCCTAAATTATAGGTTCCCTTAAGCTATTTCAATACTCGTTTAGTTGCTTCCCAGTGTGTTAGTATAAGGTTGCTTGTAAACTGGCTTAGTTGTTGTGTCACGTATGTAATATCAGGCATAGTGAAGCCTAACTATTGTAATCTTCCAACTAATCTTCTGTATATTTCTAGTTTATCTAGTGACTCACCTTCTTCAATGGTTAATTTTGTTCCAAGGACAATAGGTTTTGTACAAGGTGTACAGTCTAATAAATTGGTTTCCTACAAAATATTTTTGATGTATTTGCCCTAAGTAAGTATCATCCTATCTGTTGCTCTTGCTATTTCGATTCCTAAGAAAATTTTTGCATATCCCAGATCCTTAATTGTGAATTCTGCATTCAATTCCCTCTTCACTAATTCCAATCGTTCTTTATTAGCACCTATCATTAAAATATCATCCACGTAGATGATTACTGCCATAAAGTCATCTCCTGTGCCCTTAGTGTATAGGTAGTGATCTGCTTCTGATTTAGTGAACCCTATTGAGTATAGTTTTGAAGATAACTCTTTATTCCACCGCCTATCCACCTATTTTAAACCATAGATGGATTTGATTAGCTTGCATACCTATCCTTTCTTAGCTTTAGTATAGCCTTGTGGGGGTAGCATATATAGCTCCTCTTCTAGGTAACCATGAAGAAAAGCATCATTAGTGTCACATTGATGGATTGGCCATTGTTTAGAGGTAGTAATGGCCAAGAATATCCTTATAGTCACAACCTTTGCCACTGGAGAGAAGACTTCTGAGTAATTAGCTCCTTCCTTTTGGCTAAAACCTTTTACCACAAGTCTGGATTTCAATTTATCCAGTATGCCATCTATATTGTGCTTCACGTTATATACCCATTTTAAGGCTATGGCCTTCTTTCCTTTAGGTGACTCTGTCAGTTTCCAAGTTTCATTTTTCTCTAATGTAAATAGTTGCTCATTCATAGACTTTACCCATTTTTCATTTTTACTTGCAGTTTCATAGGATAAAGGCTAAACAATTCTAGAAACATTACCTATAAAACTGTTGTAATCATTGTTGTGTTGGATGTTTAATACTCTTAACCTTTCTTCATTTGTTTCTGCAGGAAAATAAACTTATAATGCTACATTGTTATCATCAAAAGAGTGAATGGACTGATGTGCTATGGTGTGAAGGATATAATCTCGCAGGTATTTAGGAGTCATGTGTATTTTGTTGCTTTTCCTTTATGTGGGAGCAGTAGGTAATGTATTTTGGTCTAGTGGGTTGTTTGGTGATGCATAGTCAGGTATATAGGGACTTGGTTCTGAATTGTTGCCACATTGCTCGGTAGGTTGTATGGTTGTCATGGTAGGTGTTTGTGTAGGATATTCTGTGTCTATATTGGTTAAAGTACTTGTGAATGAAGGTTATAGGTTTTGTGTAGTGCTTGTAACATTTTCTGCAAATAGGAAGTCACTTTCAAAGAACACAACATCTTTTGACACGAATTCTATTTTAGTATCCAAATCCATAACTCTATAGGCCTTGTAATTTGGCATATACCCAAGAAAAATTCATCTTTTTGACCTAAGATCTAGTTTTGTTCTATTTGGAGTTTTGTCTAAGGCAAACCAAAGGCAACCAAAGATTTTTAGATGTTCATAGTTAGGCTTTCTATTGTGCAGTTTCTCAAAAGGACTCACCCACCCTAGGATTTTGGTTGGGATTCAGTTGATGAGGTATGTAGCTATTAATAGGACCTCTCCCCAATATGCTCTAGGTAATTTAGCTTTGAAAAGTAGGGCTCTAGTGATCTGAAGTAAATATTTGTGCTTAATTTCCACCACACCATTTTGTTGTGGTGTATAGGGCTACTTTTTTGGTGCTGAATTCCCATCTCTGTAAAAATTTTGGTACATTCCTGATTAATGAACTCCTTCCAATTATCAATTTTTATTTTAATATTCTAGTATCAATCTATCTCTCAATGTTTATAAGAAACTGTATAATGGTTTGTGGTGTTTGGTATTTATGTCTTAGTATAAAGGTCCAGGTAGCTATAGTTAAATCATCTACAATTGTAAGAAAATAATGTGAACCACCCATAGTAGAAACACTGTAAGGCCCCCATAAATCCTTGTGAATGATTTTAAAAGGTCTAACTGTATGTATTTCATGCTTAGGGAAAGGCTTTCTATGCTGTTTGGCCAGAGGACAAACTTGACATTCATATTTAGTAGGGACAAAAACATTTATCTTAATAATGTATTGCAATTTTTCCTTGGATACATGCCCTAGCCTGGAATGCCACAAATAAAAAGGTACTGAAGCATTAAAAGTAACATTCTCAGCCTTGTAGAACTCTAAAGAAGGACCTTTTAGGCTATTTGGAGTTAGGAAAGTCTCTGTGCTTAGCTCATACAATCCATTCACTACCTTGACAATAACTATAACATCATTAATCTGAAGGTCCTATAAAAACAACTTGTTAAAGAGGAAAAATGTAGCTACTTCATTCTGCATAGTAAGTTTATTGATAGAGAATAGATTCTTGAAGAAATTAGGTATATGTAGAATTTCATTGAGGGAAAATTTATCCCCTATATGTGACTGACCAATATGAGCAACCTCTTGCTTAGTCCTGTCAGGTAGAGTCACAAGATCATATGCATTATTAACCACATATTTAGTGCATTGACTAAGGTCTGCCGTCATATGTGTAGAGGCACCAGAATCAATAAGCCAAGAATTGGTATAATTGAATGTTGTGTTCACATAGTGTGTAACATTACCTGCATAGTTTTGATACCTTGAAAATTTTACCTCCCCGTAGCTTTTCCTTTGATAGCTTTACCTCTCTTTTGTTGAATGAAATTAACAAGACTACGAGATATTTTTGCATTTCATAACTTCTCTTCATTATGCTCTTATGTTGTCTTTGCATGACTATCGACTGTTTAAGCCATGTTTGCTTTCCCTTTCTCCCTCTGTGCATCAAGTTCCTTGTACTAGTTAGGGACTTCATGAATCTTGAAGCAAGTCTTTAAGGTATGCCCATTCCTTTTGCATTTCTCACGGTAGTTATCTTCTCTCTTAAGGTAGGGCCCTCTGCTAGAATTGTTGTTATTTCTTCCACTTTTCTTCAAGCTATTGGGCTGTTTAGCTAACATTGCTATGTTAAGAGTGTTGTCCATAGTAGCATTTACTACTATTTGTATTTCAACAGCTTGCAGTATAGAAAAAGCATTATTCATAGTAGGTAATGGCTCCGTTAACATGATTTGATTAACCACATGCTTGAACTCATCATTAAGACCCATTAGAAATTGTAAAAGCCTATGAGAATTTTTTTGGCAGTGATGACCCTTGAATTGTCACAAGTACACATAGGAATAGGACTTAGACTGGATAAGTCATCCCATAATTTTTTTACCTTAGTGTAATAGGCAGATACTATTAAAGTGTTTTGTTTAAGAGAACTTATTTCCCTCTCTATTTGGTGTAACAATGGCCTATTAGCTTCACCAAACCCCTCTTAAAATTCTACCCAAAGTTCTCTAGTAGTAGTAAAAGGCAAAAAGGCATCACCTAGTTCTTTAATCATGACATTGAGAATCCATGATTTTACCATGTTGTCTGCTTTCTTCCATTTTGCTAACAAGACTGCATCTTCTGTGGGCATGGTGTAGGTTCCATCGATGAAGGACAACTTGTCCTTAGCATATAAGGCTATAGTCATGGATTTGCTCCAAGTAATGTAGTTGTTGCCATTGAAGGGTGTAGTGACAAGCACAACACCAAGATTTTCAGTGTTGGTAACCGAGAAGGGCTTATAATCATTTGTTATTGGTAAATTCGTGGCACTGGAACGAATGTTGTCAATGGTATTAGACATTGTAGGTTGAGATAGAGGAATCAAAGAGGTAACTCTGATACCATGTTAGAAAAGGTAGAAGAAAGACAGTTGAATTTGAAGGAATAATTTTATTCAATCTCATATTGTATTTACAGAACCATATTTATACTACTCTAACTCTTCTCCTATTAGTTATGTCTCTTAGAATCAAGGGAAAATTCTAACTAACAAATTTGTAAAGTGCTAGCTGCAGAATACCACATATGTAGTGAAGGGAAGACAAAGAAAAAATAGAAAAAGACAAAACGGTAATATAAAATGAATTAACACAAAATGAAAATAGTAGAACAATAGGAGCTCGATGCTGTGGCCTATGGTTACTCTGTCACACCTAAACCCATTGCTTTGTCACACCCAAACCCATCAATATGTTTTTGGGTGTTTTATCAAAAAACAAGCAAATGATCCATGTAAATCCATACAATGCAACTTACTAACTTTAAGTAGCATCAGGAATCAACAGAAGAATTATAAACACCAACAGTAGAAAAGCTTAACACAACTGCCATTCAGCTAACAAAAAGTACATGACACCAACAACACATTAGATCCATGACCATGAACAACATATGTGACAAAACATTAAAAAAAAGGAAAAAAAAGAAAACCAAAACTCACCTCGGAGATAGGACTGTGAGACGGATCAAACAATTGCGGAGGCAAATAACCTGAATTCTTATAACTTGCCCTCTCTGTACCCCTAGCCGCTCTTCTCGGCCTCCTCTCATCAGACCCCCTCATCATTTCCTCCTTCATCTTCAGACACGACATCTCATTCAACTTCCACAGCCCCGTCTCCAGCTTCCTCGCTGACACTGACTGCTAAAGTTGTTGATTCCCCTTCCCTTCGTTTAAGAACTCTACGTATTGTGGCAAATCCACTGACCCCAACACCAACGAGGGCTTCAGTACACTCCCTATTAGCTTCCATGTAGGCATAGGCATTTAAATTTTTGAGATGATTTTGTAACTTAACTCTTATTTGAACCGAAAATAAAGTGCCTATAGGCTACAAAGAGACTAAAATGTAAAAAATCAGGACATTATCAGCCCACAAAATCACCACTAAATCACAATATAAATATTATATCCAACTAACTTATACAAATTTGACCACAATTTAATTAGTTAACATAATATTATTTTATTTTATTTTGAATCAATTTCCAAGATGCTCCCTTGATTCAAAATCTAATATTTGCAATTGTCTTGTTAGAGCACTATCTCCAATGTCCATCGAAGCATTTCTCTTCAATTATCTCTTCAATTATTTGATGCACCTCTCATTAACTCTAGCTATTGATGCACTTCTCATCAATTCAAATTATTGATGCACTTCTCACCAATTTTAGGCCATAAACTTCCTTGGAGCACATCTCTCTAATTTTAAAAAAGATATTCTTCTGTTTGTGCCAAACTTGCATTCATCAGATCTCCCAAGCAACACCCTTTGTTGCCATTTGAGAAGAAGCTTCATACTTCTACTGTAATTCTTACAGACCTAAACCTGAAAGGGGCTCTGATACCATGTTGAAATTTTTAGGATGACTTTGTAACTTAACTCATATTTTGAACCAAAAATAAAATGCCTATAGGCTACAAAGAAACTAAAATGTAAAAAAATCAGGACATTATCAGCCCACAAAATCACCACAAAATCACAATATAAATATTATATCCCAACTAACTTATACTAATTTGACCACAACTTAATTAATTAACATAATATTATTTTATTTTATTTTGAATCAATTTCTAATGGCCCCGCCTCTCTTCCTCACAAGAATAGCCCTTTTAAACCTGTGATTTTGGACTATTAATGATGACGAAGATGTCGATGACGAACACCCTCGTTTTTGGATTTTCCAAGGAAGCAGCTCATCAATCCTAGTCCTAGTTTGGCCTTGGCATTATCAAAGTTGATAACTATACTCTCCCTCATATCACACACACCTGAAATAACAATACAAGCTTCTCTGCTCTACTCACAATGGACTAAAAATCTAATCTTTGATCAGTAAACTAAGCTCCAAGTCCTTATCTCGCACATGTTGATCATATTCAGTGCTGCTGAAAATGGGAAGATTTGAAACTGAAGGAATGATATGAATTGGAAAATGTGAAAGGGAAAGACCGAAAGAGAAAGATGAAAGTGGAGAAAAGAGAGATGAAAAAGGGGTTTAAAACTATTAAGTATGGAGAAGTTTAATTATAGAGCTAGGGATTTGTATTAGGAATTGATGGATGCAACATATGGAAAGGGTTTGCTTAGAGCAATGCAAAGATTAGTAGAGAGGTTGATGGGAGAATAGTTTCTTGAATAGTTTAGTTACTAAAAGTAATATGGAGCTACAGGTTGACAAGTTGATAGTTTATAAGTAGAGCTTTGGAAGCTGGCCTGATGAGGCTACTTTGATAGTAAAGATTGTTTCTTCGAAAGGAATTTGATTTGTTTTTGTTACTTGCACGTGATTTTTAGTTTATGAATATTGTATTGTGATGGTGAACTGTTGAGTGATATAATAGCTTGATTGAATTTGGATGATTGTTTTAAGTGAAATTGACTTTTAATAAACTTGAACTTGGATATTACGATCGAGACACTTATGGATACTAGTATTCCTAAAAAAGACATGTTAGTTCTTACTTTTCTTACGTGGAAATGTAATTATATGTCATGGTTTCTTGCTTTTTTGTCTTCTTTTTTTTTGGTTGTATATGCAAATATGGAAGTGCAATTGTGGTGGAGAACACAAAGCAAGGATGGTTTGACCATGCTTTCCACAAAATTTATGTAATTTTTTATTTTGGCATATTAGTGTTGTTTGGTAGCTGCAACTATTTTTTATAGCCCTGCATGACTCTTAGATACACATTTTGTAATAGTGTTCATAAATAAGTTACAAGTACTATTAAGTTGGGGTTTAAATTTAACGTTTTTAAAACGTTAAAATCTTTTTGAACATTTTGAAAAGTTTGAATTTAAATTGACTTATGTTAAAAACATTAGGTCCAATTTGATCCTTTTATTATCTCTAAATAGAAAAAAGCATTGGGAGAATTTGTTATATAATATATCAGTAATAAAATTACACAAATTTATTATTTTTGTCAATTATACGAGTCCTATTATACTATATGACATACTTGAAATACAATGAAATCCACACATTTGAATTTAAAAGTAAAATTTCTTAAGTTTGATTATATATAATAAATCTTAATCAGAACTAATAAATCTAATTTGACGTAAATAATATAAGTTATCCTAATTAACTTAATTTTAATTACTAAAACATTAATTACTGTTAAATTCTGAATTTTTTCATTGAAATTCCATATTGCCACTCGCCACCACCAACCTCATCATCTCCATTGCCCCTTATCATCACTAACACTCACTATAGCCTTAACTTTGCCTCTCCCCCACCCATATCCTACTTTTACTATATTTATAATTGTTCAATATTTCAAATTCAAGGGTATCATTCACTTACCCATAAATAGAATTAATTATCTCCTATTATATTTGCATCATTTACAGATTTAGCAAGAGTTTGATTCATTCAACAATTATTTCCTCAAATGGCTTTTGCTATGCACTTGAAGTGCTAGCGAAGATACTAAAAGCAAAGATCGTAAGCAAGGATCTTATGTATAGAGGATTGTTTATTCATTCATTGGTAAGGATTGTTAACTATCATCTCGTAAATGCTTTAGAAACAAAGAGTGCAATGAAAATGTCAAAAGGATTCCACACCTATAATTGAAGAGATTAAGGAGGCAGTTAAAGTCGACATGCTTATCAACTTCAATCAAATACCTCCTTAATCTATGAGGCCTTTTCACAAGTTTCACATCGTTTAACTCTCACCCATGACGTCGTCTCTTTCCCACTTTCTAACTTAATCGTAAAAGTAAGAGGAGGATATAAGCAGGGAAGAGGCAGAGTTGGGGCTCTAGTAGGAGAGTGATGTATGTGATGGTAGAGGGTAGTGACGGTGGTGCGGTTGGCAAAGGAATATCGATGGTGGTTGGTGACAATATGAGCATTTTGATGAAGAAACTGGGAATTTGATAGTAATTAGTGTTTCACTGGTTAAAATTAGGATAATTAGATTTAAGTCATATTATTTAGGATAAATTATATTCATTAGAGTTTATTACATATAACCATATAATTAAAAATTACTTATAAAGTTAATTTAAGTTTAATTAAGATATTTGGATCTTGCTGAGCCATATGGCATAGTGGAATTCATATGACTAATAGAAAGTAATAAACTTGTGTCATGTTAGTAGACATTGTCCACATTTTTTTATTTCAATTTTAAATTGAATATTATTATAAACATTAGGGATTATTTTATGCTTTAAATGTTAACATATTTTAAATTGAATATTATTACAAATATTAGGGATTATTTTATGCTTTAAATGTTAACATCTAACTAGTATTTTGGTGAAAATGTCAATATTAAAAATACACTTTTTATTAAAAGTGTTGGTCTTAGTTCCATTGGGTTTCAATTCTATATTAGGACAATCACAGATTGAGTAAATATATAAACCTTTTCAAATAAATATAATAAAATTTAACTATCAAGAATAGCCAATCAAATTTTGAATTAAAAAACTAATCAATGAAGTAAATTCCAATTTATAAAAAAGGTTAGTCATAAATTAGGTTACTCTTCTTTCTATTCAAAATTAAAAAGTATAAGTGTACAGTTGTTAAGGTAAGATTAGTGAATTTAATTCTATATTGACTAGAAAATGGTTTAAAATATGTTGTATCATATTTGGTTATATAACAAAAATTTAGATTTTACCAATGTACTGCTCAGGTTAGGCAAGAAGCTAACTTTTTAGAGTGGTTCTCTGCCATTATCTTCCTGATTAATGACTTCTTTTTTTTACTTCAACTTCTTCTTTGATTCACATTCTTTATAGCTTTCTATATATCTTATCTCTTTGCTTTTGTTTCTTCTTAGTTTCCTTCTCTATCCTTCCCAAGATTGTCCTGCTACTCTAATTCTAAGGGATATCTTCATCTTTTAATATCCTTTTTCTTCCTACCTAAGACTTTGCATACCGTTTTTAGGAACAGTTTTCTGAATTAATCTCTAGTAAGGGTTGGCTCTTTGCTTCTTTAAGTATGAACCCCTTCAACCCTACCCTAACTTAACCTCCTTTGCCTGGTGATTTTCCACCCTTACCCCTTCATCCTTTGTCCCCTCCATCTTTAAAGAGTTTGAATAATTCCTAGGCTACTACTTAGCTTGTGGAGATTACTAGTGTGCCTTTGCAATTTAGGAATTAATAGTATGTGTTGGCAGATAAAACAAACCTCTTACTGCATTACTACACCCTAAAGAAGAGGAAGGGTGCAACATTGTTGCTCCAGACCTTGAGATGCTTAAGGTTAGTGCAAGTAGTTGGGAAGCTATCTTAGTTGGAGTTTTCATATATTGACATCCAACTTTTCTAGTCATGTGTAAGTGGTCACAGAATAATATAAGGAAAGAGGCCTATTGGAGGTATTACTATATAAGGATAATCTCATATTGTTCATCGTTACTTCTCAAGAAGAAGCCTTAAAGGTATTTGAGAATCTCTTCAAACTTGACAAACTGGTATTGACCTTGAGAAAGTTAAATAGTAGAATATACCATTGTGGTTAACCTTCACAACATCCTCTTGGAATATTGTACGATGAAGGGCTTGAGTATGTTTGTAAGCTATTTGAGTTGAGCTCTATGCATGGATGGAAAAATGGTAAGGAGAAGGAGAATCGAGTTTATAAGGCCTTATGTGAGTGCAAATTTATGTAAAGATCTTTCAATTGACATTCCTATTATTCAACTGGGGATAAAAATAGACTTTATGAAAACTCTATAATGGTTACAAACTAGTGGAAACCCTCCCTTAAGGCCCAAGGTAAGCAAATGGAAAGCAACAAATAAAACCTTAAAGATAGACGAATATAATGAGCTTATAGGTATTGAAATAAGAAGGAAAGGTTAAGGAGATAAATATAGCCAAGGACGGATCCCTCACTATAAGAGTTGTAGGTATAGAAGAGGTGGTAAGAGAATAAAACTCTCTTACTACTAGTGAAGCTTAACCTTGGATCTTAGACAAGGACAAAACATTTAGTAACTAGCAGGAGAAGGAGGCAAACTTGATTAACCTCCTTAGTTCTCCTCCACCTTTGGATATCTCATCAAGCTTGGATAAGAAGGATATAAAAGTAATTAATGAAGAAGAGTTTTAAAGTGTTAAGAGGAGGAAATCACTAAAGAACAGTTTAAGAAAGAGCTTCAAAGGTAAAAATCAATTTATATAGATTTTCTTACTTGGAATGTATATGGTTTAAACTACACTCATAAGCTTCAAGTTTAAGGGATTTTGTATCTATAAAGAAACCTTTTGTAACGTCCCGTTACCCATGTTGAGGCTAGAATAGTAATAATGAGAGATTATAAGAAATTAGAAAAATGCATTTCATGCTCATGCATTATATGATGTGCTCGTACTCATGAATATTGAATTTTTGCACATGAAAATAATTGTACATGCATTCATAGACATTTTGGGTGTAATTGATTTATAATTGAATTATAAATGTGATTTTGTTGAGAATTGTGGTTTTTATATGTTGAAATTGATTTGGAGAATGTATTTAATAATTAATAATTTTTGGAGAATTTTAGAAAATTTTCTGAAAATTTGGATAATTTTGGACTAGGAAAAATGCCAAGTGGCAAGATAATTAACAAATAGCAGTAGAATTAAGAGTAAAATGGCAGTGAAAATTTTTATCTATGACTTTGGGATTTAATGACATATGTCATTGAGATTTGGAGGCAATTGGAGTAGAAATTAGAGTTGATTGGACAAATTGAATGAGAAAAACCTAAGTGAACCTATAAGGAGATGACAAGTGTCACTTCAAGCCATGTCTTAAAATCACTATTCTTTTAATTTCAAAGACCCTCCTTGTTTTTTTCTCATGATGCTTTCTAATTGAAAGACCATTGGGTATTTTGTTCTTGTTTTCTTCTTCTTCTACGTGACCTTCTCTTCTCCTT
>JAOTAY010000005.1:38044205-38071152 GCA_025629805.1 Erythroxylum baracoense
AAAAATCTCCTTGCATATGTATCTATCTCTTTACAAGTTGATTTTAGCAGTAAGTTGGACTGCATGTGGTACATGGGTAATGCACTAATTATTGACTTGCATAGAGTCATTCTTCCAGCCATTGATATCCTATTTGCATTCCACAAACTTATTCTGCTTTTCACCTTGGTTAGAATGTCTTGGTATTGCTTCTTTGTGTATCTTCCATGTATGACTTGTGTTCCCAAGTATTTACCAAGATCTGTTACCAACTCTATTTCTAAAATTGAGCTTAATTTCTGTGTAAGAGCTGCTGGTGTGTTTGGTGAAACATACATTGAGGACTTAGCCAATTTTATTTGTTGCCCTGAGCATAGTGAAAAGTCAGAGATTACCTATTTCATTGTATGTATCTGCTCCTCAGTTGCCTTTGAGAATAAGATGAGGTCATCTGCAAAAAACAAATGTGGCAGTGATATTGTTCCTCTTCCAAAGCTAAGAGGAATCCACTCACCTTCTTCCACTTTTTATGTAATAGCTTGTGATAATCTATTCATGAAAAGTACAAAGAGATAGGGTGACATAGAGTCACCTTATCTTACCCCTCTGTTTGGTGTGAACCATTCACCTTGAATACCTTCCCAAAGTATTATCATGAAAGTGGTTTGCATTATGCTCGTGATGAATTTGGTGAGGTAATCAGGGATCCCTGCATCCTGCAATGTATCTTTTAAAAAAGACCAACTAACTTTGTCAAAAGCTTTTGCTAAATCAATTTTGACTGCTACCCAACCTACTTCCCCTTTGGTGTTTTCCATTGAATGAATTGCTTCTTGTGCTGCAATTACATTGTCTATGATATGTCTACCCTTAATGAAACTTGATTGATTTGGGAGAACAAGGATAGGCAATATCTTTGACAATCTAGTTGCAATGATTTTTGTGACCAGTTTAGCATTTGTGTTAATTAAGCTAATTGGTCTGAACTAGCTTACTTTTTCAGGATTGCTTACCTTTGGGATCAGTGTGATGAAGCCCCTACTGAGATTGGGGTTCATGGTGCCTGTTTCGAAAATCTGCTCTACTATATTATAGATAGACTCCCTTATAGTTGTTCAATTTTGCTGATAAAAGCCAGCAATGAGTCCATCTGGACCTGGTGCGTTGTCTGGGTACATTTGGAATAATGTTTGATTTATTTATGCTCTTGTGACAGGGTTACTTAACAGATGGATTGCCTCATAAGGTAGTTGAGGCCATTTGTTTCTAATGTGATATCCATGGATTGTGCTTGTGTGAGATGGATGTGTGTGTTCAGTGTAAAGGTTTTTGTAAAATAAAGTTACCTCCTTACTGATTTGGTTTTTGCATGTTGACCATTCCCCTGAGTCCAGTTTGATCATTTTGATTTGCTTCCTAGTTCTTAGAAGCTTGTGCAGTTTATGGAAACTTTTTGTGTTTCTATCTCCCTCTGTTAAGAAATTAGCCCTTCTATTTTGAGTCTTTAACTGCTCTTCTTGGAGTAGCAGTCGTTCCAATTTCTTTCTGAGTTTTGCTTCCAATTGCCATATTCTCCTTGGTGGGTTGTTGGGTAGGCATGCCTGTATTCCTGAGAGTCTGGCTAGTAGTCTCTTCTTCTGTTTATGTATGTTCCCAAAGATGTCATATTTCCACTCATTGATGTTTTCTTGTAATTTCTGAATTGCCTGATGGAGTGGGGTGAGTGGTTCCCACACTCTATGTAGCCACCCTTTCCACTAATCATGTAACTCCTAAGTAGCCCAATATCTGAACACTGGATCTTGTGTAGTCTGTTCTGAGTTTGGCTTGAGTTGTATTAGCATTAGGAAATGATCTAAATTTACTCTAGTGAGGTGATGTACTTGTATGGTCCTGTATGCATTAATCATTTCAATGTTGCATAGCACTCTGTCTAATCTCTCAAAACATGTGCCATTTGTCCATGTATAACGCTGGCCCATGAATCCCATATCCTTCATGTGTGCATTTTTTATCCATTTTCTGAATTGTGCACACCCATTTGATAATCGTCCGCCTTTTTTGTCTTCCCTGGATGTGAAAACATTGAAATCTCCAGCAATGATCCAGGGGGATGAAATCATACCTGCCAACATTGTTAGTAGTTTCCACAATGCCCTTCTTATTATGGCATGTGGGCTCCCATAGATTGCAGATAATAGAAATGTAGAATGGTCTGGTAAAATAACATTTAGTTGTAGTAGTTGCCAGTCAACATGAATAACATACATATTTATGGATTGGTGCCATAATACCCATATCCCCCTTGCATAACCTTTTGCCTCTACCGTGTAGGATTTGGGGAAGCCCAGGTTACTAAGTGTTTTTTGTGCCTTGGCTCCGCTGGTCCTTGGCTCTAGTAAAATTACAATTTTAACCTGATGCACTTGGACCAGTTGATTCAATGTGGCAATTGTGTTATATTTTTAGTGGAAATGCCACGGAAATTCCATGCTATGATATTGTAATTCATTTGGAAAATAGTTGAGAAAGGATGACTTACCTGGACAGATCCAGTAAGCCTTCCTGGTTGTTCAGCTTTTGTTCCTCCATTATGTCTGCAGAATCCTCTTGTAAGTCCTCATCAGAGTCTATGTGATGACCACTGTCTAAAAGATTGATTATCTCCTCAGGTGTGGGTTTGTGGCCATGGCTTGAGTTACTGCCTAGATGGATTCCCTTGGTACATTTCTTCTGTGCATTGGTATATTGATCAACCAATACCTTGTCCTTTTTAAGTAATCTATGAGGTTCTGGGTGAGGTACTGCTGAAAAGGTGTGGCTAGTTTGGGCCAAGGTTTCTACCTGGTCTGAGACAAAAAAGGGTTATTTTTTGGATTGGCCCCGGATGGGCTGAGCCTGATTAAGACTTATTGGTGCTTCTGATGTATTCTGGTCCATAGTGGGCTGGGTCTGGTTATCTCCCACTTTGGGGTTTTGAATGATTGCTGAAATGGGTTTGGTTTGCTGCTGGGTTTGGGCCTCAGGTACTGTTAATGGCCCAGATTCATTTGGACATTCTTAACCCATACTTGGTCGTCCTGTTTTGAAACAAACTTCCTTTTGGGATTTGGCTCTTGGACATTTGTTTTAGTTGCTCTCTTTTTCCTTCCAGTTGATTCTGTCCTGCGTCCACTTGCATTGAATATAATTTTTGTTGGAACTTCTAGAGTAGATGTGTCAGCCTCCTCTGGTTCATTCCTAAGCACTTCAAAACGAGATGAGATAACCTAGTTTTGTCTTTGGCTTTTTATTTGGTGTGTTGTCTTTTCATTTCCCTGGGGCTGACGTCCTCCTTTCTTTTTTGCAATCATCCAAGGGCCTGGTGTTGTGCAATCTATCCGTTGGTTGTTGGCGGTTGAAGTGAGGCGTGAAAACCCAAGATAAGCAGACGATGATGAGGCTCCCGTCAGCCTATTTTTTTTAAAACTGTTATCCCGCAGGTCGTTTTCCGGCCGAGTTGAACTACCTTGTGCAGAATGTTGATCTGCTTGATCTGTACGACTGTCTGATGGGGCCACTGAGTCTCCCTCCTTTTCTTTCCCTTTCCTCTTTAGGCACTCCTCCTTGTAATATCCATAGCAAGCACAATTGAAGCATATGTTGTAAAGAGATTCGTATTCCACCCTGTATAATTTGTCATCAATTGTTACATTTGTGGTGAGTGGTTTCCTAAGATCCATGCTAGTAACTATTTTGGCAAATTGTCCCCTTTGAATACCCAGGGTGTGTTCATCAGCCCTGAGGAATTGCCTAATGGGTTTTGTGATTTCCTCCAATACCTCCTCATGAAAATATCGAGGTGGTAGCCCAAGGATGCGTATCCATGTGGCTACCAACTCGATGTTGTCTGATTTGGTATTGAAATTCTGATGCCAAGGGTAGACTGTGAGATAATGTCCCTGGATGACCAATGGACCATTTAGCAAGGCAGTGTAATAGTCTTCCTCGCGAGATAATTTGACCAGGAAGAACCCATCTTCTATATCCATGATCTCTATAGCACCTTTGGGTCTCCATAAGCCTGTCAGCCTCTGGTATAAAGTTTTATAGTTGATTGTTCTTCCCAAAGGTCTGATAATGACAGTGTTGGCAAAGTTTTGATCCATCTTCTGCTGTACTTCCTCAATAAAACTTACCTTTGGGCCTGTTGCAGTTGTACCATGAATGACATCACCTGGTTTTAGCTTGACCACAACCTTCTTGAAGGGGTTGTTGTTGAGCGTGTCTTTAAAAGATAGAGGCTCTGCATTGTTGTTGGCAGGTAATGGATTGGAACCCTAACTCGGTCCATCATCAGCATTTTCCCCTGTGAATGGAGCATTGATTGCTGCTGTTTCCTTAACAGGGACAGAGGGATTCATGGAATCAGCTGGAGGCATAGAGGTTAAAGAACCTGGTTGTTATTGCATTGCAAAGTCCTCAGAGGTCAGTCCAGCTTGGCTGGTTGCTGGATTGCCTGTTAAAGCTTGGGTTTCCATCTCTGTCATCTTGTTTTTTACTTTTGGGATTGTAGGGCTCATGCTTTCAGCAGCCAAAGCATGGACATCAGAGTCCATGTCCTCCACTTGGAGGTTGATAGTTGAAGATTGGTTTTGGCTTTTGTATTTTTAGAGAGAAGCTAGAGCGTTAAGATGTCCAAAGTTTGAAACCCGTTTCGCTCGTTTTCACAGGCGTCTTGTTTTTAACTCATCTGCGATTGATTGCCACTTGTGTATGAAAAACAGGGGCTCACCACGTGGATTTGAGAATTGCGACGAGTGAAGATCCAAAATGGCTTCAAGACGTGAGGAGAAGAGAGGTCAAGATAATATGAAGATGGCTAGCACAGTACTACTCTGATTTGGCCATTAAATAGTATCGGAGTTTACACTTATGTTATGTATCACTCGAGAACGAATCTGCTTGTCCTTTCCAACTCATGACTGGATATGCGTATCTATTTATCTTCTCTTGTCAAGTACTAAACAAGATTTCGTTCTTATTTTTAGAGTCACTCAGGATTAAGATTTAAGAGTTAATATATATATTATAAAATTACTTAATTTTAGGTTAGAGAATATAGCAAATTTAAAATATAATTAATTATTTAAGTATATTTGAATTAGCTATTAAATTGTCTTATTTAATGTATTAATTCATTACAAAAATTTTGAAATTCTTATCTAATGTAGTAATTAAACAATCTTTCTATTATATCTAATACTTTTTAACTAGTCAAATTAATGTTATACAAATTCTGATTTCCAAATTTTAATAAAATAATAAAATGTATTAATTGTCATTGGTTTCTGTTACAATCTTTCTTACTGGCTCACAACTTTAATTTTAAATGTAAAATGTTTATACGAAAAAGATTTTATGTTAGCAAGGCATACATCTTTTACATTTTATTTATCTTATACTTCTTTCATATATACATTTTTCCAAAATGTAACCTTATCTTTTATATTTCATAATTTCTTTTTTATTTCTAACCAAAAATTCAATCATAATTTGATGTCATACATATTTATTTTAATATATTTAATGTATTATCGTATATAGTTATTTGTAATATGTGATTCATTAAATTTATAAATCCTTAGAAAATGTCGCATGCCGGCGTACGACCATTAATCTTATGAATAACATCCATAGGATTTGGAAGAAGTAGATAAATTTCATTTAATGTACGGGAAGGCGCAGCCACTGGCGGTGGTTCTATTTCATGCCTATAAAGGGCTTTTTTCTTTTTTCTTTGATATAAGGAGAGAAACACAAAATTAAACCACAAGTCGTGGCCAACAAGCCCCCAACATGTCCTCTAAGAGGATTGATAGGCACCCAAAAGGTGTAACGTCTAAGTTAGTGACCTCGATCTCAAATCGTTCGGCATAGTTGGCGATCCAGTCCGTGCATCTATTCCCTTCCCTATAGATGTGTCGAGGGACGACCACCCAGTTTCGGGTAAATAACTCATGAATCCCTAAAATAAAGGGATTAAGAGATAGTTGTCTCTGAGCTGGGGATTAAATTAAATTCAGCATGTCACGTGAGTCGATTTCTAACTTAACGCGGCGATGACCCAGGTTCCAGGCGAGGTTGAGGCCTGAAAGAACTCCCCACAGCTCTGCCGAAATTGCGGAGCACCATCCAATATTTTGCGCGAAGCCTCCAAGCCAATCGCCTGAACTGTCTCGCAACAAGCCACCTGCTGTAGCCGACAAGAGCGATCTTTTGCTTGCTCCATCGGTATTGAGTCGAACATATCCCTGAGGCAGTTTTTCCCAGCCAAGTTGTTGTTCACACTGAGGGCGATGAATAAGATTTGCTTGACTATGCCAGATTAACGCCTTATGAATTTGATGGACATAGTCTAGGATCTGGTGCACAGGGGACTCTGGCCAGGAAAAGTGCTCGTCGAACAGGGCCTTGTTGCGCCAAGACCATAAAAACCAGCATGCAGTACCGAAAATAATGGCCCAATCGAAGCCTCGTACACTGTTATGTGTTTGGAGATTCCTGGACAGCCACTCCTTTGTCGGTAAAGTAAAAAAGTCTGGGGAGTCCGCTTGTGAAAGGAACCGGTTCCACAACTGTCGGGATTTATTGCAATCACGAACCGCATGTAGAGCTGATTCTTTAGAAAAACAATGGTAGCATGTAGCATCGGTTGTTAACTGTTTTCGAACCTGTTGTTGGTTAGAAAGTAATCAATCATGTGAGAGGAGCCAGAGGAAAGATCGAATTCTTTGTGGGCCCCTCCACTACCAACTAGTCTTCCAAAATCCCGTGGCTGAAGTATCGTCTTGATCCATTATCAATGTATAGGCAGATGATGTAATGAACTGTCCATTGTCCGACTTGCCCCAGATTAGACGATCAGGGCCTACGTAAGGCTTAGGCGGTAGAATACCTGCAATTGTCAGGCAAATCCAGGAAGGAAGAAGGTTTTGAAAAGTATCCCATTTCTAATTACCTGCCATGTCCACAAAGTGGTGAGTTCAGAGAGTTATAGTTTCGTGTGGGATGTGATCCACAGCATGGCCTATCAGGGGGGCCCAATTGCCAGCCCAGGGGTCGAGCCAAAATCTGGTCTTAGTGCCATCACATATCATCCATCGCATACCCTGTAGGATATGGTGCCAAGTAGCTTTGATATTTCGCCAAACCATCGAGCCACCTATAGCTACAAGAGAACAGTGAATATTGTTAGTGTCAAATTTATACTTGGCAGAAAGGATTTGAACCCATAACCTGTTTGGCTGAGAAACCAAAGTCCATCCTAGTTTAGTAAGTAAAGCATCATTCATTTCCCGAACTTTCCGAATGCCTAGACCACCCTGCGCTTTTGGTTGACAAATCGTATCCCAATTAACCAAGTTTATCTTCTTGTTCGGTGTCGATCCCCACAGAAATTTACATATCATTTTCTCCAACTGATCACATAGATGTCGAGACAGACTGATTGTCTGCATAGTATAGTTGGGGAGAGTTGCAAGGACAAACTGAGTTAATGTGACTCGTCCCATTAATGATAAAAGACTGGCTGTCCACCCTGAGAGCTGTTGTTGAATTTTGTCGAGGATATGTTGGTAGGTTCTTTTATTGACTCTCTCGTGCAGAAGAGGCACTTCAAGGTAACATCCTAGATCCTTAGTCGTCTTGTATCCCAAAGCTGTACTTAAGAGGTGTGCCTGCGAATGAGGTATATTTTAACACCGCCATAATTTGTGTTGTGTAAGGAAAACACTGCCCATGGGCTCCATTCCAATTTCCACAATGTTCACAAATTTACTTATGTTGTGATTCTTCTCCTCCATTTCCTTTTTGGTAAATAAGAATTAATTATTCAATATAATTAGCATATAAGATTTAATTATAGTTATAAGAATGCTAAGAGATTATTGTATTTTGTGTTAAATTGTAAAGGTTTATTAGAGTCTTTTGCCTTTTATTACTGTTAATTAAGAATGACCTATTCTCATTGCATATCAAAAATCAAGGTCAAACACCAAACGCCCTTAATTTGATTTTAAGGGTTGAGTTCACAATGCAAAATAATTCCTTAAACGATGTATAAATACAATTAATGAAGATTCAATCTTAAATTGAACTAATAATGTCGCTATGTTGTGGAACAAAATTTGGAGTTTGTGCAGCGGCAATGCACGAGTATGACGATTTGGCAAGTAAATACTTTATTGTGCAAGACAGATCGCGACAACTAAATACCATAGCAATTTGAGGTCATGAACTATTTGGGCCTTTGGGACCATACTATTGTTATTGGTCCCACATCTATGAGCACCACCTCCATCTCCCCGTCCCATTGACTACCATCACCTACCCACTACCCTATGGCCTATGCCAATGCCATAGTCCTACACCACAATCGCCACTTGTCAATCACCCACACACTTACATCACCATCTGCCCTTTGATCTGCTTTTCTTGTCCGAGATAAGGCAAAGGCATCAAGGGAAGAACTGCAGAGTTTCTGATCCTGTGGGCCTAGTTTCTCATAAATGAAAATTTTGGATCTGGTGGCCCCTTTGCTCTGAGAGAAGATGAGCCCACGCATGACTTTTGCCTTGTCACTTTGTTGAGAGATTGATTTCATCAAACCATTTAAAGGCAGGCAAAACCAGCAGAGAAAAGAAGGGAAATGGCCTTGTATACACATTCGGATTTTTAATCAAAATTTTAATATTATAAAAATCCAAGCTTGTGGATCTGAATGAGATGTTTGACGCTGATTGCTCTGGGAAATTGTTTCGTCATCTCTTACTGTAGTCAATTCACTTAGTTTATTCCGGTAGAATTAACCTGCTTGTGCTTGTGCTTGTGCTTGTGCTGTTTAGAATAATAGTCCATGTAGCTGGAGACACAGAAATAAAGAAATTGGCTTTTTTTTTTGTTTCCTGTAGTGATAAATTCTGTAGTTAGTATATGCTTGTTACAAATATCTTCTATGGCTCATATGTCATTGATTTGTTTTTAGTTCCTGAAATTTTGTTTCTGTTGGAATTAGTTTTGAATATTTTAGTCAGGACTTGAGATAAATGATCATGGAAGTCCAGAATTTCTAGATTATAGCCTATGAAATTAGCATGCAGATTTTATTTCAGCACCAAACTTGTCTGAATGATACTTCACACTTCAATCTTTCAACTAAATAATCGCAGTGAAACTATCATGTTTGTAGTGGTTAAAATTATTAAATTATTCAAAGGAACTCGATTAAGTTTTGGATTATTCACTTCCTTTGTATAATATTACATCTTGAGCAATTGACTCAACTGCTTAAAGGCAAATCAAGGCAAAGTTTCAATGCTCTCTGATTTTTTCTAAAAGAAAATAAAATTCCATATTAGGATAGTCCTTTCCGAATCTTAGTAATTAGCCTTGTAGAATAGCATCTACTTGATTCAACTGATTAATCACCCCTTCAAACGAAGTTGTGAGTTCTCCATATTAGGATAGACAGTATGTATATAATGTTTTCTTCTTTTTTTTTTTTAATCCAACATCAGAATCTTACCTTTTACATATATCTTATTTCCCCTTCCGTGATTGTCAAAAAACAAAAAAAATAAACAATTGAACTTGGCACATTTAATGTCCACGTAGTGTCTCTCAATTCTATATTCTGATGATGGCCACTTTCAGACTTCTTGGGAACCCTGGATTTTATTAAATTTCAACTCCGACCCTGAGAAGAGAGGGAATGGATGAAACAGAGAAAGGGCCTGCCAAAATTGAACCCTGAAAATATGCCTTTAGATCAAATCTTGTCCCAGCAGTACGGCATCCAAGTTCCAAGAAAAGGCACAAAAAATCATCAATTTATCAGCAAAGGCAAGGAAATATCTGCACCTATATCTAAATGGGGTGTTTTGTTTAAAAAATGTTAAATGTAAAATTTATTCACTCAGTAAAACAAATTGAGCAAACTGAACCAATCTTAAATAGATTTGTTGCCATTTCTCAAAGTAATGACGTTAATCAAAAATCAAGGACCCATTAGAAGTACAAAATTAATAAGCAACACTTTGCTTGATAGATTACGTTCCTTCTTTAAATTCCTCATTCGGTTTCAAGATTAAGTTTACATAGTTTAAACGGCAAGAAACAAGATTTGGTAGAGTTTAGTTGTGACATTTAAGCCCGAGACGAACTAAACAAAATCTTGAAGGGCATTGATCACTAGGCGTCAGATCTCAAGTTCGTTTGACCAGTTTCATTCAGAACAATCCTTTTTTCAAACTCATGTATTGCTAATTTCTAGTAACTTTATTCTCTTAGACAAATTGATAATTTCCGAGGCTTCTTCATGCCCAAGGTTGTCTTTGCCTGCTAATTTTCAAATGATAAAAAGAGAATACTAGAAATCAAGAGATGGAACAATTATTGTACTTCTGATACTTCATTATTTACTTCGGATATCGTTTTATAAATACAAATGATGCCATGATATAAAGATGCGTATCCAACTTTAGACTATGGTGCATCCTTCTTAGCTTATGCAAGTGTTATATAGCTATATTGAACTGTTCCAATCAAAAGGCAGAATCAATTTAAATTAATCTCTATTTCAGGATTTTCATGGGGCATGATCGTATAATATTTGGCTATAATTTACAAAAAATTTCAAATAGTAGATTGTTGAAGCCACCCTATAATTCATAAACATTAATTCGGATTTGCAAATGCCTCTAATCATAGTTATAGTAATAGCCAAAACCATAGTATTAAAATAGTGATTATAATTGTGGACGCTATCTAAAGACCTCGATCAGCTTCCTGCTTAGATATTGATTATAATATTTTTGTTGGTACAGAAGTATAATTTCAAGGCAAAAAGAGAGCCATGGACTTCAGTGACGAAGTCTCAGGGATGGCCTTACACCACCACCACCAGGTGGTGTTTTGTTTGGGAATTGAAAACACCCAAATGTGGAAACTTTTTAATGTCCTATTTGTTGCATCATTATCTTTCCTAAAGTATCTCATTCATATATTGTCTTCTTCCCACTCCATGTAATAAATTATACGTATATTTTATTATGGCAGAAACCTCCACGGATTATATAGTAGCAGATTCTCCAACCCAACCTAACATGTTATTTCTTTGTGGTCAATACTTGACCTAAACACGCATCTTAAAGCAATTTGTACAAAATTTGCACTTTGGAACATTTCAAATACATCATACATCATGAAGTGTTAATGGATTAATTCCCCATTTAATTATAACAGTAAGTCTACAATGTTAGTATTTAACAACCCATGAGTAACTGATCTAAGTGTCATTAACTTTGCATTCACCTATAACATTTGACTTTTTTCAATCAGCCATGATTGAGGCGAATGGCACGGTTCAAACAATTAGCCACTATTGATAAAGGGCAACGTGTACACACGGCCACAAATATTGATATAATGTTTAGCATTCATAAATGGATAGAAAAGATGACACAAACTAGTTGTTTGTATTAGAAAATTTGTGACACAAGCCAACAACCTCTATTATGTGTCCCCAACATTAACAACTAGTCCACCTTTTTGTAGGGGTAAAAAGGGTGTCTGAATCTACCTGAAAATTGAGGTGGGTTTTGTTTGAAACTCATAGAAAAGACATATAATTCTAAAATAATGACCAAATACAAGTATGAAATACCAAAACGCAAGTGTTTGTTTATGACTAATGTATTTGTTTTTGTGATGGGGACAAAGATTTGAGTGTGAGAGGAGAGGCTTCAAAGACCAAAAAGAGGGGAATCCCAATTGGACAAATCTTATCTCATCTTGCCATCTCTTCTCTGCTCATTGGATTTATACTCTTGTTTCTGACCTTTAGCTCACAGTCTTCACCCTTTATATAACATGGAATGGCCAAACATCAATAATGTTGTCATGCACGTGATAAAAATGCTATTCTCTCCACCTATAATCTTTACCAGGATTTAAATTATAACAATCTTTTTTTCTTTTTTTCGAATTAGCAACAAGTTTAGGTTGGCCTGTGAGACCTCACTGAGATATTATAGGAAAAAGGAAATGGGAAAGTTTAGGGGATAGAGTACATTTTTGCATGTGGTCATTGAATGACGATATGCAAATACAAAGTGCTAGGCCGGCCGTTGGATGGGATCCCAGATTAATCACTACGTCAGGGGATGGTCCCACGACTTGATTTGTTTGCCAATGTTGTAACATGGGATGTTTCTAATCCCACAGAACGGCATAAAAAGAAGTCTTATTAACAAGTAAAATTCAACTTGAATTTTTCTTCACCTCCATCCAATTCCAATCTCTGTTCCTTCCTTCTGGCTTCTTCGGCTGTATATTTATCTATCCGTCTTACCATTATCCATTTTTTACATTACTGCAACAGAAACAATGCTTTAAGTTCCAAGAAACACAGCACGACGATAAAGAGGGAAAAGGCTGTATTTTTTTTTTGGGGAGAGACATCTGTGTCAAATTACGCTGAAAATAATGATTGATTTTTTTCATCACGCAAAACCTTAAAGTGCTCTTGTACTTGCAAACAGAAAACCCCCACTCCCATCTCTCTCTCATTTTCATATCCTGCAAAGCAAAGCTTACATATCAAATAGTTCTAAAACATACACAAACGCAGTTCCCACATCCAACCTCATAATTAGCACGCCTCTATCGTCTATACCCTAAGACCACCACTTAACGTCTTCCTCTAATTCTCTCTCTTCTCTATTAATCACCGCAATTCTCTCTCCCTCTCCCCCTCCCTCTCTTTTTCCTTCTCAAATGTCAATAAACCAAATTTCCACTGACATTCCAGAAACTCTTTGGTGGGCACAACAACAGCAAAAGCAGTAAAGCACGCCATGGAACAGAACCAAAGTACCAATACTAATAATTCTTCCTCTAAACCACACACGACTCACTTCCCTCACTCCAGCTCCTCTTGGTCTCCACATCTCTATCACCGCCACCACCAAACTTGGCTTAACATTAACACCAACAATAATTATCCACAAGAACCATATTCCATGTTCCCAAACCAAAACCCACCTTTGAATTTCAATCTCAAGCATGACCTCGACATATACGAGGAGCAAGAACAAGAAGAGCAACAAAAACAACAACAACAACAGAGTCTCTGGGAAGAAGTAGAAAAAGAGCCCATGTTCGAAAAACCCTTGACACCAAGCGACGTGGGGAAGCTAAACCGCTTAGTGATCCCGAAACAACACGCTGAAAAGTACTTCCCACTAGGCGGCGGTAACTCAGGTGACAAAGGGCTGCTGCTGAGTTTCGAGGACGAGTCGGGCAAGTGTTGGAGGTTTCGTTACTCGTATTGGAACAGCAGTCAAAGCTATGTGTTGACTAAGGGATGGAGCAGGTACGTGAAGGAGAAGCAACTGGACGCAGGTGATATTGTGTTGTTTGAACGACACCGTAGGGACGGTGATAGATTGTTTATAGGATGGAGGAGGAGAGGAGATAGCGGCAGTGCAGTTGTTGTGCAGGGAAGTAACAGTGGGGTCTGGAGTAGAGGATTATTCCCTTCCTCGTCATCGTCACCTGGTCATTACCAGCCTTATCCTTCTAGTAGCTTTTGTGTGCAACATGGTCATGGGGCTAATGTTTCTTCTACTAATAGTTGTGTGCCATCCCAAACTGACTGTCTTCATGCAGGTATAGTGTGTTTACTGCCTGTCTATCTCCATTTTTCTTTTTTTCGTTTGGGTTAAGAAAATTTGGTGATCTTTAGTGTTTAAATTATTGGATACTTGCATTAAAGTGCGTGACGGACACCTCCCAATTAGTTTGGAACTCTGGTCCTATGGAAGGATACGAGGGTGGGTGGTTTGAGGCAACTTTCGCATATCTGTGGCAGTTACCATTTGGCGCGTGATACATTGACTCTTTGTTGAGATTATATTCTTTTTACTACGAAAATGAAAAAGAAAATCTCAAAAACAATTAAGTCCTCTTTCAGGTGTGTTAAATCCTAATTTGTCTTTTTCTACCCTTTTGTTGATAAGAATCCAAGGGCATATATATCAACACTAAACTGACAATATACATGTATATACTTTGGTTTTCAATGATACACAATCTAGACAACACAGGAAAAATCAGTAGAAAGGGCTTTACATAACAAACAGACACGTATCAAAGATATTGACGGGCGGCATAAATGGCATTGCAGATTGCGTCCCTTCTTGTTTTTTGGTCATTTACGCTATAGTTGGTATAATATGGTGGTGTTGAGCTTATCGTCCCACGTTCTTGCATTATCATTGTAGGCTCAGGGGCTCACAACCGATCAACAGCATTAGGTAACTCCAAAAGACGGCTAAGACTATTTGGTGTGAACCTGGAGTGCGAGCTCGAAGAATCTGGGCCATCTACACCTGACGGCTCGTCTTTGTCCAGCCAGGGTCTAGCTCAGCACCACCTCCAGTCCCAATCGGCTTATTCTTCAGACACTCAGAGTCGCATGGTACGCCAACCAACCTAGCTTTAATATCATAATTAATTAACCAGGCTGATAGAGATTTTGATGATACTATACTACTATCTTGTTTTCTTTTACTTTTTTTTGTTCCTCATAATGAGACACGTTCTGAAATAAAAGGCATAAAGTTGGGTGGCCACACTCACATCCACACCCTTGTTGTATTAACTAATCAAACTCAAGTCTAATTTCAAACATCATTAATTAGTTTGGTAGCTTAGGTTCAGAAACTAACTGGTCATTTACCTTTTCTTTTTCTCCTCTTCACTTTCACATCTTTCGCACATTTTGATGGGACCCTTACTTATTTTGCTGCATGGACCCTCATTTTACTGCAATTCGTGAAAGGTACCCTCATTTTACTGCGATACGAGAATATTATATACTACGACTTGGAAGAAAGAAAAATAGTGATAATGATAGTCGGAAAGAGATGAAGGCACGCAAAACCAGACCGACCAAAAGCCAAACTCTAACATACGAATCAATGCTAGCTTTCTTTTGAATTTGGTCTGTGACTGAGTTTCTAAAGTTGAAAAGTTTACACATCCCAATCTTTTTGATTCAATCCTAATCCTTTTTTTTTTTTTTTGGTTCAATCAATCCTGTCACCTAAAAGATGTGTATAGACCTTGGTATCTTCGTTTCTCTTATTCTTCATACTTCTCCCTTTGATCTTAAAATGTGTTTTCTTTTGCTACAATTTTGAACATGCTCAATAAAAGTCGCTAACTGATGTGTGTGTCAATAAATAAATAAAAAATAATATGTTTGACTTGGAATGAAGTCCCATTTACTTCAGATATATAAGTTTTATTTATGTACTTGAGTTATATGATGTTAAATAACTCAGATATCTTAAGTGCCATTAATATTGGACAAGCGCAAGGACAGAAATTGAATTTGATGACTTTCAACAAGTGTATGAGCTCCTAGATTAATTAAGCTTCTTATTGGAATCTTTCAAGTATTGCAAGTTTTCGAATCAAACAATTAATAGTATAATATAATTGAATGGGACAAAACAAAACCCTGGTGTCACTTGTTGAAACATATGAGAGATTGGGTGGTCAACTGGCGTTGTGATGATAGTTAAGGCATATGTAAATTAAGTACTAGATAACACCTAGTTGAGAAAATTGATGGATGGATTGGTGATAATTACTTGTCGGTTGGAGAATAGTATATGAATTGTTTTTCTTCAACTATACGTGAATACTTGGGTGATTGTAACAGGATATCACTTTCTCCCAAGATGTCAACCAGATGATGAGAAATCGCCGAGGATAAGATCTGTGGATGTGACGTCCGCTGGATTTGACTTAATTGAAACCCCACCAGGCACCATCCCAACTTGAAAGGTCAAAAAAAAGAAACACAAATAATTTTTATATTTCCCAGAAAAAATCCCTCAATTTCAGGTGCAAGAATCAAAGTCGAGGGTTTTAAGAGGGCGGTGGTGTGGAGGTGGAGGTGGCTGTGAGGGTCCAAATTTGAACAAAGGTCCCACGATGATGTCATCAATTACAAAATGGAGAATTTTTGGAGGTGGCGGTAATGTTTTTGGGAATGAAAGATCATCAAGGAATCTATTTGGACACCGGTGAGATTCTGTCTGAAGATTTTTCTTTTCTTTTTTCCTTTCAAAGAAGGTGAGCCAGTGCCAGAGCACAGCAACTGTTAATGGCTCAAAAATCAACTGATAATATGATAATAAGAAGGGTATGGTGGTGGCTGTTGGTGGGTGGGACTTTTGAATAGATTGATGACACTCCAGTGCTAACAGTAGTAATAGAAATATTCAAATATGTAGTAGTAGACGCCCACTTCTCCCTTTCTTCTGTCTTCTTACTCTTTTAAATCAATCTACGGCAAACCTGTACTTATATGCTCTACATGTGCTTAGAGGGATAGAAGCAGACAGAGTGAGCATGTTCTCATCTCTGATGGTTTTCCCATTTTTCTTTTCTTTCTTTCCCTTAAGTCCACTGCAATTTAGAGGGAAAAATGCCGACTTTTAGAAATATGGATTTCCTTTTTTATATTTATCCAAATCAAAGAAGAATTAGAAGAAAACAAAAAAGGCATCCAAGGTTAAAACAGTACAAGTATGTACTGAAAGGCGCACGCATGCTGGACAATTCGAGCAGTTAATACCAAGAAAGGTTTTTTATTTTGATGCATTTGGGGAAAAAAAAAATGAAACATTAGTAGATTGCTCAATTTTACACCACGTAGTAATTTTCTTCATCTTCTGATGACAAAAAATGGACATTCTCAAGCATACTGAAAATTTCTTCTAAAAGGCCGTCATCTTTTGTAACGTTGATCTTTGAATATATACTAAATTCTTTAAAAGTAATAATTTTGTTTCCAATTTAGAAATTTAAATTGTAAAACTCAATATCCTTTAACATTTGAAGATTTTGACAATTTAGGACATTCAGATCAACGATCGGCTTCCCTAAGGGCCATTACATTACACATCAACGTTGTGAGGTCAAATTTCTAGTCTTCTGTATGCTTGATTTATATACATATCTTGCATAGGGCTCGAACAAACAGCATGATATTCCAGACCTTGTTCATTAGGCAGCACTTAAAATTTGACCAATGCAGTAATAACTCCTGATGCGTTGGAATCGAATGCATTGAATGCATAGGGGGGGGAAAAAAAAAGTCTTATCGAGCCTCTCCTCACGTGAGTTATGTTCTAACTTCATCATAGCATTCGTTCAACGGCAACTGACAACTAACGCTAAACACAGTGTTTTGAGCAAATTTCCGGCTTCAATGGGCAATTGACAACTTAAAAGAGTAACAAGAATGGTGACTGTAGTTGACAGTAAGTGCAAATTGTCAGAAATCACCGGTGTGGGCCTCTAGTTAGCTCAGGACGTGACCAATGAGTGATTACCGGTCATTACAGAGCAGCAAGTACTCAAGGGATTCACATCTCTACACGTAAATGATCATACCTCCAGGCTATAAACTTCCAACCACATACTCGGTACAACCTGCAAAATCAAACTAAGAAATTAATGAGAAAGAAGTTTTGGAGAGACGAATCACCTGAATGAATGACCACAAATAATGTGCGCTGGATCATCAGGGTCCCAGAAAGATATACAGAGACAATTGGCCTCCGCAAGCGACGGTATCCGACATTTAGTGCTCTTACAAGTGGGTGATGGGTCCTGGAATTGTGTTGTTATGATTGGCATAATGGGGTGGCCAATCTAAGGAATAAGGAGACTCATCCTGCAATATAATGGATTTTTCCTGTAAGAAACATTCACCAGTCTTGCATATATGACTAAGTACAGTACAGATATGGAATCGCAATTTGAGCATTTTTCTTTTTAGTCCACTTCCCAAGTTTTCCTATCATGTCATCAGGCTTTCGGCTTTTGGAGCCATTGGGTCAACCTCATCTCACCTTCTTTGGTACCTACCAAAGGACTAAGGCAATACCTTCAAAAAAGACAACTACTCCTGAGGAATGTAAACGAGTAATGATGTTGATACACAGCATTTTATACGAAGCAAGTCATTCCCAAAACGTAAAATCATTCCCAAAACGTAAAATTTTCAAAATTTAAAGTCTCATGAATATGAAAGAACATGTTTATGAATACTATTACTACCTGACCCAATCTTGGAAACAAGCATTTGTGGCATATCAAAAGATATGAATAATCTGATAGACAAGATACAAACCAATTTCTAATTTCTTAAGCTTATTAATGGTTTTGACGATGATAGTTTAATTTTTCAAAATTTAAAATTGATTTATTTCCTTTTAAAAGTATCGATATAATTCTTAAGAGAAAATAAAATCATAAGAAAAATGTTTCCTTTCTTACATAAACTTTCTTTATGAACTTAACTTATTTATTTTACAAAATTCGGAAGGATCCTGTTAATCATATATTTTGTCAATCAGCTCTAGATTTTTCTTAACGGTTTATTATTGCAAGATTCTAGCAAAGATAATATTAAAGATTTTAAAATCAACACAAAATAGAAATGAAGCAACGACTATTTGAAGAAAATGTCTATTTAAAGAAGAGTCATTGCATTTGGCAAACGGGGGACAAAAACCAAAATCTTTGAAATACTTTAGAAGCAACACCCGCTTCATAAGGCACATACCTGACATCTTGAGGACATTCGAATGCATGCTCTATGAAAGCAACATGTTAGAGTAGTCACATTCACTTATAAGGCATCATACATACACAATATCCAAAAAATCAATTCCTCATTCCATTTATAAAAACATTGGGTAGCATTACCCTCAAAAATTCATATATACTGTATCAAAAATATATGAGAGTTTAACACTCTTTACAACATTCTACATGGATGAGGAACTATACAAAAGATTATAACTAAACTCCTCAGTTTCAGCTGACCGACCTTTGAGTTATTTCTTGAATCCAAAAATGCAGTACTAGACTTCTTCTAGAGTGTCTTAATAGCTAGGTCTCCTTTCTCGTACTTGAAAGTCAATGATATAATTTTGATGAGTTTTGCAAACTCAGTGAGCAAGCCATCATCGATGTGCTCACTCATATTAAACACAGAACAATTCACAATTCAATTTATTACAATAAAATCACATTACAAATACATCACATCATATTTCATTTCAGAATAGTTCATTTCAAACATTTAGTTCATACATATCAATTTGTATATGAAGTGCATATGTGACTCACTTTCATTGCTACTTTGTTATGAATAAGCATCTTTTTAATTGTCCCACATCCGTTATGGATACCGGACTCATTGATAACTGTCCTGTATTCGTTGTGGATATCGAGATCATTTTAATAGTGAGCCTGTGACTCTTTATACACATTTTCTGAGCTTTAATCTTTTTTTCACTGGCCACCTCGGTCACAACTTCCTTTATCTGATCATGTATTTCAATGTAATGAGATGCATCAATTCACATTATATGCAATTAATCACTTTTATTTAGTATACACATTCACTTTTCACAGTTTCATTGGACCTAAGTCCGGCATTCAATATACTTGTTGAGAACAATTATTTCTTTCATATTCACATTCAATTATAAACACTTCCAATGCAAATATCATTCATCAAACGCCTCAGACCATCAATATCTAGAATTAGCACATTCACGTCAATAATAGTTCAATAATTGAAATTTAAGCAATTACAATCAATCCTAGTGAGAAACATCTAAATTACTCACTGTAAGCTCCGGATAACTATTCCCTCGATGTCTTCACAATGTTTGGATGCTGGCATTCTATTTGCACTTCTAAACCATGCAATACACACACATTACACACTACTAAATTTCTCAATCATATAATTATTCAATCATACACATATGTATATGTATTATGTACAATGCATGCTCAATTGACTATTCCGGGTATGTTTCCTTGATTCAGATCTCATGATCATTTAAACATCATCATTTGTATATGTCTAGCTTGCACTTATGCTATATCTCAAATAACTTGATTATTCTAAGTTCATCAATCAATCATTCTTCATTCACATATTCTCCAATCCTTTTTCTAGCATTATAATCACACAGTATCAAATTTCTCATTCATTTATGCCTAATACACCTTGCTCACTTTAATCACCTAATCCATCATCAAACTAGGTTCATTCAAGGCCTCATTCAAACCTAAATGCATCCTAAGAAAGTACCTTAGCACCAGTTTTTTCAAACATCACTTAAAAGATAACATTTCACTTTTTATGCTTGCCCATAATCATGGTGGACCTTCCCACAATCGTGACAGAAGTCAGTGCAACAGGCCATGACCGTGGGGACTCTTCCATGATCGTGACAAAACCTAAATAACCAAGCCACGATCATGCATTGAAGGCCACAATCGTGCTTTGCCTTTCATCTTTCATTTCTCTACGAATTCCACATACTTAGAAACATAATTTACCCTTCTAGTTTTCCAGAGTTCATATCCGTTTATGCAACTTCATTTCATGCTAATCTAACTACCATATTGGTTACATTAAACCTCACAAAAATTTACTCAGTTGATTCATTATCATTCACTTAATACCATTATACATAAAATCTTAACTTTTCTATATTTTAACTCTTTCATATTACATCAAACATATCTTCTCCATAGTTCATCATTTTGACTTCCTATCCTCATCATTTTTACCTCAATCTTATCTCAATCTCTTCTATAAAACAATCTATAAATCATTATTTATCAATCATACAAAAATAGAATATGATCTCTATCATTCACTATCTTCTTAATTCTTCTCATTTCAGTAACACTATACTAGTCTTTTCTTTAACATAATTTCACTTTTATTTTACCTTAAATCCCAATCTATTTCATCTACATAACAACTTATAACTCACGTTTTTCATACACCCAAGGACATACACAAGTGTTTCATTCCTTCATCAAAAATTTCTACACTCATCATTTACCATTTTCACTAAATCAATCCATCTCAAACCATCATAATAATTGCTTCTATTAAAACAAACCATGAAGATAAAGATTGAACATACTTGTTTAGCTCAAAACCCTTCTCATAACCTATTGTTGATCATTTATACATAAAACCGAATATAAACATAGTCATTTCCTCATCCACATTACAACACACCTCAACACCATTTTCATGATCATTCCACCGCTAACTATCAATATATATGTTTCATTTAACAAAGCCACGAAGATCATATATTTAACTTACTTGTTTAACTCCATGCTTTGAAGATCACGTGACCCTAGCCTTTCATGGTTATATGATCATCAACATTTAAGGGTGAAATATGTTGGGTCTTCAACAACAAGAAGAAGACAACTAAAGATGGAAGTAGCAAGGTGTAGATTTTTGGTAAAGCTTAATGTTGAGAGTGTTGGTGAGAAGAGAGTGTCGTGAGTAAAAAAGAAAGAAAATGAAGATGAGAGCAAGTAATAAAAAGTATAAGTGAAAGACCATTGAGATGGTCTTGCAAATATGAAAAATATCATGGGTGTTAAGACTTGGTGAGTGTCATGACATATGTCATGACACTTACCAGTTAATTAACTAAATTAATAACTTATAGTTTTGGTACCCAATACCATTTAATCTCTAGGACTTTTTTCACCCAATTTTCTATGACTTTGTCAATAAATCCTAATGCCATTTGTCAATTTTCTCTACTATCATTTGTCATTTATTTCTACTAACACAAATCAATTTGTCTTACCACTTGGCAATTTTCCTACTCCAAACATACACATAATTTCACAAATCTCTCAATTATAATAAATAAATTCTAAATTCATAATTAAAACCATTAGATAAAAAATTGAAGACATATAATTTCATAATTCACATAATAAACATTTTAATCATTCATACCCCGACAAATGTCAAATGAGTGCATGTACAATATTTGCAATATGTACAAAAATCAATATTCACTTGTGTATGCTAATGTTATGCATGTCAATGTAATGCAGTCTCATATTTTCTCAATGCTATTTCTCATATACTATGGTCTAGGATCCTATGTCCTAACCCTTAGTATGGAAACGGGATATTACAAATATTCCCAAAAGGCATATCTTGATCCGAATCTCTTGTTTCTTAGAAAGTGACAATTCTTTTTGTGAGAATTCATTGAAGCTTATATGGAGCTAATTACTTCTTCATTTTTGAGAGCTTGTAGAGGCTAGCAAAATACTACTAGTGTGGAAGATTGGAGAACCTTGAAAAATTTGTACTCGTGAGTTTGTAGAGACTCGATCAATAGTACTAGTATGGAAGGCTGTAAAACTTTGAAAAACATGTACTCGTGAGCTTGAAGAGGCTCGTCAAATTATTATTAGGATTGTAATAGTGAAACACTTAAGTTAGATATTTAGGAATTAGACGTAAGTTTGGGTTGTAAGTCAAACTAGTGTAGATCGTTTGTGTCCCTTTTTCTCTTCTTAACTTTTATATTTTTGCAATATATTGTGTGTGTGTTCACTTCAGCAAGAGGCTCCTTCACTGTTATAGTAGACTCCTTCTATTTTCAATTTGCTAAAGATTCCTTTCATTTTAACAGGCGCCTTCTGTTTTAAATTGTCTTAACTGGATTCATCCTTTAGCAAGCTCTTGTCATTTAACAGACTTCTATAACTTAGCAGGCTCCTATTGCTTAAACAAGTCCTAATGCATAACAAGCTCCTCTTGCTTTGCAGGCTCCTATTGTTGTTTTAAACTTTGACAGGCCCATATCATTTTATTCGAATTAGAAATATCTCTTGTGTGTGTTTGCTTTATCATTTGGTATCAGAGTGAGGTTTCAAATTTATTGTGGTTTATAGCACATGACAAATCATGGCAAACAAATTGAAGTACAATCCATCTCAAAGCCTCCTTATTGCAATGAAAACAACTACTCATATTGGAAAGAGAGAATGACCATTTATCTTAGTTTGGTGCTCCTATTCCATCTCTCTGTGAAGAATTCCCAGCTCTAGTGCAGGGGGAGAGTTAAGAGTCAGTTTATGATATATTTTCTTCTTGCATGATTTTGGGGATGACATGTTATATATCTCTTTAGTAACTTTGTTGCTATTTTTTTGCCTAAGTTGTTCTTTTCCTTTTATTTTTTATAATGACAAAAAGGGGAGAATTAATTTTGATATATGATATTTGGTATACTTTGTTGAGAATTGATGATATAATCTTTGATATATTTTGCTGTGAAGTCTATATAGTAGAAAGGAAAAACTCCTTCTAATTAGTAAGAACTTATAAATTATACAGGTACTTTTCGAAACCCTTCATTATTAGTTGAATTTTGAAAATCTATCTATTATTGTTTGTCATCATAAAAAAAGGGGAGATTGTTAGGCTCATTAATGATTTGATGATGACCATATAATATTTCAAAATTCAAAATTGATTTATTTCCTTTTAAAGATAACGATATAATTCTTAAGACGAAATAAAATCATACGATAAATACTTCCTTTCTTCTAGGAAATTTTTTTATGAACTTACCTTATTTATTTTACAAAATCCAAAAGGATCTTGCTAATCATATATTTTGTCAATCAGCTCCAGATTTCTCCTAACAGTTGAATATTGCAAGATTTTGACAAAGATAATATAGAAGATTCAAAGCCAACTTAAAATATAGATGAAGCAATAGCTAGTTGAAGAAAATGCCTATTTAAAGAAGAGCCACTGCATTTTGCAAACTGGAGGATAGAAGCCAAAATCTTTGAAATACTTCAGAAGCATCAATATTCCCAAAAGTCATATCTTGATCAAAATCTTTTGTGCATTAGAAAGTGACGATTCTTTTTGTGAGACATCATTGAAGCTCATATAGAGAAAATTACGTCTTCATTTGTTGAGAGCTTGTAGAGGCTAGCAATATACTATTAGTGTGGAAGGAAGAAAAATCATGAAAAATATATACTCATGAGCTTGTAGAGGCTCGATGAATACTATTACTGTGAAAGGCTAGAGAACCTTGAAAAATATGTACTTGTGAGCTTGAAGAGGCCCGTCAAATTACTACTTAGATTTTCATAGTGAAACACTAAAGTTGGATATTTAGGAACTGGACGTAGGCTCGGGTTGTAAGCTGAACTAGTATAAATCGACTACATTCTTCTCTCTCTTCTTAATTTTTATATTTTTGAATTATATTTTGTGCATGTTCCTTTCGGCAAGAGGCTCCTTCACTGTTATAATAGGCTCCTTCTATTTTCAACTCATTAAAGATTCCTTGCATTTTAACAGGTGCCTTGTGTTTTAAATTGTCTTAACTGGATTTATCCTTTAGCATGGTCTTGTCATTAACAAGTTTCTATCACTTAGCATGCTCCTATTGTTTAAACAGGGTCCATTCGGATAACAACCTCCTTTTTCTTTGCAGGCTCCTATTGTTGTTTTAAACTTTGACAGGCGCTTGTCATTTTATTCGAATTAAAAGTATCTCTTGCATGTGTTTGCTTTCTCATTTAGTTTCAGAGTGAGGTTTCAATTTTATTGTTTTTTACAGCATATGATAGATCATCGCAAATAACTTGAAGAGCAATCCGTCTCAAAGCCTCCTTATTTCAATGAATACAACTACTCACACTAGAAAAAGAGAATGACCATTTATCATAGTTTGGTGCTCCTGTTCCATCTCTCTATAAAGAATTTGTAGCTTTAATATAAGGGGAGAGATAAGAATTAGTTGATGATATATTTTCGTCTTGCATGATTTTCGGCATGACATGTTATATATCTCTTCAATAACTTTGTTGCTATTTTTTACTTGATTTGTTCTTTTCCTTTTTTCAGATAATGACAAAGGGAGAGAATTATTTTTGATACATGATATTTGATATACTTTCCTGAGAATTGATGATATAATATGTGATATATTTTATTACGAAGTCTATGCGGTAGAAAGGAAAAGCTCCTTCTTATCAATAAGAACTTATAAATTTTACAGGTACTTTTTAAAACCCTTCATTATTAGTTGAATTTTGAAAATTTATCTATTATTATTTGTCACCACCAAAAAAGGGGAGATTGTTAGGCTTATTAATGGTTTTGATGATGACCATATAATATTTCACAACTCAAATCTGATTTATTTCCTTTTGAAAGTAACGATATAATTCTCAAGAGGAAATAAAATTGATAGGTGTTTAATTTATTATGAAATTATTCCATAACACTTAGCGATTACTGACATGAAATTGCTTAAGATACTCACTTTGACTCATATTCAGAAGCAAAGAAGTTAAAGTGAGTCAAAGCTCTATATTTTGACCATTTTTCGAAGATTAATTTTTACTTGTCTTTATATAGTAAGAAGAATAAAATTAAAAGACAAGAAGAAAATTAAAAGAATAAAAAAATGCAAATAACTGTTGGAAGCAGATGAAGGTAGCTGGAAGGAAGCAATCCATGACCAAAACGATGTAGTATAACTGGGAAGCAGTAGCACGAAACAGCAACATAGTAGATGGGAAGCACAGACGCAGTGTATGTGTAAAACGCAGACGCTTGCATTAAACGCAACGTTTAAGAGAGAATTCCGTGAGGATTAAAAAGATAGGTGAACAGTAAGGTGGGCATAATATGTTTATTTGTCATATCAAAGCTACAGTAGCGTAAGATAGAATGGAAAGTAGAATAGACAAGAGAAGAGAGCTGCGAGAAGTGTGGAGGCGCTACAAAGGGTCTTCATATAGGGTATTTTTGATAAAGCATTTTCTTGGGAGAGAATCATGAAGGGCTAGACGTCCTGACGTCATTTCAGAGGTGACATCGACTCTGACAACCAGGTCAAGTGCATTTTACTGTTTTTGTTGTTTCTTTCTCTCATTAGAAATTGATTGTGTTATCCTATGTTAGTTGATTTGGGTTTTCTGTATGGATAATTGGATCTTCATTATTGTTTGGTTATTTATGTATGCACTCATTGGCTATTGTGAAAGGATGATTTTAATGCATTCATAGAATCGTTTAATTGCAAACTCATGTGTAACGACTAATGATTTGTAATCATTAGGGATAGCATGACCTAAGTTAAATGATGCATCTTATGTAGTTGTTGCCTTAATTAATCAACTATCCTAACTCGTAATGCTATTGCCTAATTAAATCTAGAGATCGTATCCTAGGTTATTCGGTGGTTAGGTTTAATTAACGATCATATCTTGATTAAACAAAACCTAAGGGAAAACTTTGGTTAATTATTAACCTACAATTAATAGTTGTTAGGAGAGGTTTGAGAACAACAAATTCATAAAATATATTTAATTATGGTGGAGGCCGAGATTGAACCAAAGAATCGGGTTCCTACCGAATTCCCCATTTTTATCATTTTTTGCATGTTTTCTTTAATTGTTTTCAATAGGTTAGTTTTATTTTATTTTCTTATTTGAAAAATCCAAAACCCCCTATTAAACCTAAAATTGATTAATTTTATTTCAACAACTTTAGACACATTGTCAGTAGGATCTACCTAGACTCACCACTACTATAGTAGTAGTCTAGTTATTTTATTTTGACTAGCGTTACGATGCACTGTCAATTTTGGCGTAGTTGCTAGATAATGCGGTATTTTAGTTTTTGTTTGTGATTTTAATTGATGTTTTGTATATATTTGTTTGTAATTGGTTTCTTTTCAGTTATTTCATGAACCTTTCTTTATTTTTTTCGTGTTTGTGTTTTATAAATAAAAAAATCATGGATGGAAGTAATAGTTGACTGCAAAACCAATTGTTGGCCCCCTGAAATTTTTTTTCGTTAAATTAAGCATAACAGTTTATGGAATAAATGTATAGGCTTGAATTGAGGGCATTTTTGACATGTAACTTAAATACCAAAAGAGCCTAAGCTTATAAGGAAGGGTAAAGTGGACTTTTGGGACTCATTAAGGGTACA
>JAOTAY010000005.1:38071252-38097952 GCA_025629805.1 Erythroxylum baracoense
TTCCTAACTTCTCCGATTGACCTCACTTGGGCCCGTTTCTCAGGTCCGACCCGTTCTATGGAAACGGGATGTTACAGCATTGACCCTTATCTCTTTTCCATCTCAGCTTTCTCCTTCACATTTCTCTCACTAAATGAAGAACAAGGTCACCCTTTATATTCAAAGTAGGCTTGTAAGGGAATAAGAGTGCTTCTTCCTTAACTTCAATTTGAAGAAGACTGATACAAACTTCGGTAAGGTAAGAAGTAGATCTACATTGGCTTGTTTGATGGTCCTCCTTACAAACAAGCAAAGTATAGAGGACATGCTTATTGATCACATTCGTGTGTTTGCTAAAAGCCATCTTGCCAAGATAACATTTACTTAGCATTTTTTATTTTTCTTCTTTTTGAAAAATCTAACTTTGTGTTCTATTTTCCAAGCTCTGCATTCGTATTTGTGTGCTATAAAAGACATGTAGGTGAACTTGACATTGTTTCAAAGAAGAAAAAACAAGCTGAGAGGGTAGTCATGAAGGCTTGGGAAGACCTCGAGATGTTTAAAAAGGAGAAAGAGATTGTTGGGGAATAGTTGTTAAAATGTCTTAATGAACTTGAGAAGGACACAAAAATGCTAAATCCATCTTCAACAGTTAGTGAATAGGAAATTGGTGCAAAAGAAGTTTCTAGACTTGGATATTCTAATGCTTTCAATGAGCTTGAATCCACTCAAAGAGACGAGCTTAAAGAGGTCTATGACGTTGATGGAGAAGTTGAGATTACTAGCCTTGCTAATAGACGATCACAAAACCTTAATTGTGCCAACACAACTTCTTCCTATGGCATACTTATATTAACTTAGACACTTTTGTTATTTTCTCCTGTATAAAGGGATGTAAATGTAAGAATCTTTATTAATTTTTTAACCCTTTTATTTTCTACTTATGGAATTTCACTTTAGGCCATATTTTGAATACCTAATTTATTGTTGACTCATAAGTATATTTAAATTCCTTATTAGGTATGTGGAGTCTAGCTTCAATTGATCAATTTTGAATGAATGATAAATATAATAGATATATGACGTATAGCTTTAATGCTTTAATCAATTTTTGAATGAAATAGATATGTCAGGCATATAGAGTCTTGTTCTTATACCTTAACAAAATTTTAATAATTTTAACCAAACAATGGCAGGGATATGGAGTTTAGTTCCAATGTCTTAACAAAATTTTGGTAATTTTGACTTAATAATTGTAAGGATGTAAAGTCTAACTCTAATGCATTAATAAATTGTTTATAATTTTAACTTGAAAATGGAAGGTATGTGGAGTCTAACTCCAATGACTTAACAAAATGTTGATAATTTCGACCTAATGATGACAGGGATGTAAATTCTACCATCAAATTCTTGATAAAATTTAGATAATTTTAACTTAACATGCCGGGGATTTGGACTCTAGCATTAATTCCTTAACAAAATTTTGATATAAGAATGGAAAGGGTGTGGAGTTTGGCTCTAATTCTTTAACAAAATTTAACAACCTTAACTTGAAAATTTTAGGGGTATAGAGTTTGGATCCAATGCCTTAAAATTTTTCTTCTTTTTGATAATTTAACATGGAAATAGATAGAATATTGAATTTAGCTTCTATTGTGTTAGTAAAATTCGTGAAATTTCTAACCTACCATTTATTTATAGTTACTCCTAGATTTGAGACCTCTTAAATTATTGATTATTTCTTTGGTTAGGAAGTTGAAAGACTCCTCTTTAAACTTAAGGTTTTTAACCTACAAGTTTTTTGTTTTTGAGTAAGGGAGCTAAAATGAGTGCTCTTTGACCTAAACCTTATAATTCTACAAGTTTTTTTAGCTAGAGAGTTGAGTTGGCTTGTTTTGGACTTGGGGCTTGTAGTCCTATAAGTTCTTTTTTTTTAATCAGAAAGCTAAGTTGACTTCTCTTGCACTTGAAGCTTGTAAGCCTATAAGTTTTTATTTTTAATTCAGGGAGCTAAGATGACTTATTCCAGAACTAAGGTTTGTAAGCTTATAGGTATTTTTTTTATAGGCAAGAAGTTGAGCTGACTTCTCATGGAGCTAAGCCTTGTAATTTTGGTAGGGAGCTTAATTGTCTTCTTTTAGGCCTAAGATTTATAGGTTTTATCTTTTTTTTAAGCCAAAGAGTTATGTTTGTTATTAGGTCTAGTGAATAATCTTTTTGTCTCTTTTAGTCGGGTTAGTTAGTGGCCTATCTTTTTGGTTTTCGTCTAAGTCATTTTTAAGGATGTAGTTAACAACTATGTTGACATTTGTATTAAATCTAAAAAGCTCCGTATTGCTCATCCCTTTAATTTCCCCTTTTGATCCCTTTGTATTTGACTTATTAGTTTTTTAATTAAAAACACAACTCATTGTTTTCTAATTTTTAGCCCTAATTTATACCTCTTTAATACTTAGATGTTTTTTTTTTTTACTTCGAGTTCTATAAGAGTTAGCAAGGTCTGAGTCCATTTGCAAAGGTTGTTGTTATTAGTCCTGTATCGAGAATATGGTATGATTGTTTTACACCCATTAGGATGGAAGAGAAAACTCGACATTTTATAGCATTAATTAAATCATGTAGGTCCATAAGTTCCTTATAACAGTTCACATGGTCACAGGTTATGCATTCCATCATAGGTTTTTAGATTTGGCATCTTGAATCTAATTGGTAGTGGCCCAACTACGATGTCAAAAAGTACTTAGGGTTATTAGTTATCAAGGTTTCCCAAGTGTCATGCTTGGTTAGAAGATGGGAAAGGCTATAGAGTGTGGATGGCGTTCCCGTTGTTGTTGGTTGTAGGGCATTGACTTGGAGTATGGGGTTGTGGGATCAGGATGGGGCTGCCATATTGGTGGTTACAAGATTGGTCTTTTTTTTATAATAGTTTGTCTCACTTGTTCATATAATATCAAAATTTTTATTACTTGGTGCTCCAGATGTTTACCAGTACGAGGGTCTTTGGGGATATTGATTGTTGAAGTAACTTTGGCAGAAAGGTTGCTTCTACTGGTGTTTATTATTCCTTCCTAAAGTGGTCATAACCTAACTTTTGAAGATTTTCTCGCAAGGAAATATCAAAATAATTCATTTAGGTTCCCACAAATGACATTAAATAATGTAGACTAAATTTGTGGTACGCTTGTTAGATTGGTCATAATATAGACTAAAGATAATGGTACAACTAAGTCATGCTAAATTTAAGGATGCACAAAGACACTTAACTTTGATTAGGAGGTCAAGAGTTATATCAATAGATCATGATTGTTGCTAACTCAGGTCATGAAATAATGTGAGTGTACCATGAACATGTTTGGATGGATCATGCACAAAGATAGTTTAGGGTCGCTATACCAAAAGCTCATCAAGTAATTTATTTTCAAAAGTCGATGATGTGATCGTATATGCAAAAACATGGAAGTATTGGGCTAAGAAAGCTAAAGCACTATGTTACAAAGTGAGAACATTTCTTCCAGTAATAGGAAAGAGGTCGAAAGACTTGGCAACAAAGTAGGCATCTTCCAAACATATTTCTTATGTGCTAAAGTAGAGTTATTAGTCTAAAGTGGATAACTCCTCACTAACTAACTTGGTGGAATTAGTGGAAGATATAACTCCCCAATGACTTGGTTAGCTAGTGCAAAAAGTAGATGGTTTAATTTATTTTGTCCATAATTTCTTATAACCTTATATAAAGGCATCTTTTATAGTTTATTTTAGTATCATATCATACATTCAACATCTATAAGAAATAATTAAATGTTTTAAAAGAAAGTTCTTGTTGAGACCTTTAGCCAAGAAGATCTCGAATGGTTTATCACAAAGTGCTTTAAGTTAAAAGTAACTTAGAATTTTTTTGTATTGTTTCATTGTGAATGGATAAATAAAAGATTCACTTTATTTCATTTCATTGGATTGATTTGTGATAAAACACTTATTCATTAGGAGTGTGAGTGAAAAATATAAACACAAGTGTTGTAAGACATTCAAAAATAAATAAATTTTTCAATCGACAATCACAAAAAAAAGGCTAAGTTAAGCTTTGGTAAATTTTAAACTTGACTATTATACAAAGACTTAGACAATTTTATGCAATTTTAATATCTTCTAAAAAGTTTCTTTGATATACGTTGACGACTAGATCATAAAATTTTGCCCTTTTCTTTTATTTATCTTTTTATAATATTATTTAGTTATTATATATATTTTTATCATATTCTATTTTTTCGTCTTTTATAATTTTAAAATAATATCGTATTAAAATATAAATTTTTTAATATTACATTATTTTGAATAAAAATATATTAAAAACTAACAGAATATAACACTAAGATTTATGTGATAAGTAAGCAAAATTATATGACAAGTGATAGTTTTAAAATATTAAAACTAATATAAAATTTTAAAATATTGGAAATTTTCAGTCTATTGGACTCATATTCCGTTGTTGGGTAGCATCCAATGAGATATGTTCCTCAACGTACTTAATAGACTATGCTACAATCACCATTATATGGACTATAAATCCTTGTGTTGCCCAAGGAATACATAAATTACAAAGAAAGATAAAAGTAAATAGCATAATTTACGAAGAAAGATGCAGTACATAGGGTTGCATGCATATAATATAACAGATATCAAAGGCTAAAATTAAGGCTTCATTAGCATAAGATAAACTCAAATCTAGTATAGTCCTCGTGTCTTTGATGTCTATATTTCTATTTACAGTAAATAAAAGCTCTTTGAGGTTTAATTTCAACGGAATACTATAAGAGATGCTCCAAATATGTTTTCCAAATGTAGTCAAACCCCTAATTATGTTTTATTTTATTAAAGCTTACTGGGGTAAAAGGTGAAGTGTCCTTGCATTTAGATAATTCCTAGTCAAGAATAGGCAATAAAATGAAATGCGATATACTGTCTCCCGATTGTTTTATTGTACAACATAATAAGAAAATAAAATAGAACACCTAACAACATACCTTTACATCAAGAACTACGAGAACATGTTATCTCCTTATTGTTTTGTTGTTCACGATCTTCTTGTACAATACAATGGGAAAATAAAATAGAATACCTAACAATATATCTTTACATTAAGAATTACAAAATCGCCCCTTCATTTTGAAGCCACGTTACCATTCAAGCTTTTTTTTCATACTTTTCCTTTTTATTTAAGGATTAAAAAAAAAGATCCAGTTCAAAGTTTCCTTCTTGCTTTGACCTGTTAAAAGTAATATTTCCTGTTAACAGGTAAATACTTTAACCTGGAAGAACAACAGGCCCAGCTAAGTGCCCTTTTCTGGAAAGGCAAGCACTCTCTGTTGCAACTTGCAAGTGTCTTAATTCTTAAAAAAAAAAAAAAAAGCCTGCAAGTATCTTCTTCTTAACTTTAAAAATTAACCTTGCCTAGAGGAGAAGATGACGAAGCTTTCCAAGTTCCTTTTACTAATTACCATAAACATGACAATCACTCTCCCAGAAAGAATCAACAGAGGAAAAGCATGAATATTTTACTTCCCCCCGTAATAACCTCCATTTACAATAATACATCCACATCGTACAAATATACTCGAATCAAGATCCTAGGCCCCATTGACTATTTGTAGTACAAGAAATTTCATAATCTAGTGGAGCATCGAGACAAGAGCAACAAAGGAACCATATCTTGTATCGTCTCAAGTTCAGAGCTAGCTTAAGTGGCTACATTTTTCATATGATCAGCTTGGAACTGCCTCAACAGTTGTATGGAATGCTGATAGAGGTTAAGGTCAATGCCGTCCACATTCCTACCGACTCGTGCCTGCAAGATTGGCTGAAGTACAACAATTTGTAATTGAATGTTTGAAATAGCTTAAGATTGTGGAAAACAGCAATTCTTAGCAGGAATTGTATGGAACCCTCACCTCGTTGTCAGGTTGAATAAGAAGTTCACCAATAAATTGGTAGATAGAGCCAATTCTAAAGCTAAGGTCTCTGAGGTGTTGAGTGTCAATCTTTAGGGAGGCATTTCCATGACAAATGATCGCTATGGCCGTCTCCACAGTATACTCCTGTAGCCTGGGGAAACAACAGAACACACTAGTATAAAAGATAGCAACCCGAGATCAGAAAAGGAAATAGCATATATTTAATAGGCAGTCGGCGGTGAAATTGTCCTATTCATTAGCTAGGTTTTCTTACTGCTCATATCACAAACCCAAATATATGGAAGTGAAGACTGTTTTCTTAGAAGTAACTATTTTCTCATGTCAAAATGCTACATTACAAGACAATGACAAGTCGAAGAAAGTCTCCACTTAGTAAGAAGAAAACCACAAACTGCATCCTCATTGCAATCCAACACCTAGCTAAACAGTGCTAGAAAAAATAGTGACAATAAATCTAAGGTAATAAGAGCAGGATAGCATTGTATATTATGCCACTCCTCCTTGAAATGAGCTACAAACTAGCAGACAATTATACTTTTTGTGGGATTGGATTGTTATCATACAGCTTTGCTGGATTACTTGACATAAATGCAATTGTCTAATCTTCTCTTTTCAAAAGGAAAAGGAAAGGACGTTGAAAGACCTTCATGTTGCAAATAAAAGCTCAATGAGAAACCAGTTCATGTTATTCACATCCTTAGAAACAAAAGACACGGCAGCTACAGATATACATATGAACCAAAAAGAATACTAGCTTTGAAGGGCAGAGGCCAAAAGCCTTACTTTCCAGTGACTCTAAGTGAGGCTCCTTGCCGTAGAAAAGAAGATGATGGATGCAGGTCTTCTAAAGTCACCAATACACCGGATTGAATTGAAGGGTTTGCCATAACCGATACAAAATTCACATCAGAAGTGCAACTTCTAGCTGCATATTATATATAGATTTTTAAGGGACATTTTTTGGAAACATACGAGTAGATGTCCAAAATTAATTAAAGGGAAGCAATTGGTTCAGTGATGAAAGTATACAAAATAAAGAACTGCTGACACATACATAATAATTGGAAATTCGAATCAGAATAGTGAAAAAGGCATCCAACCTTTTTGTTATAAGGAAATAAAACATTAAACTTTAAAGCCTGATGTAAGATGGACGTACTTACTCTAAGAAAAACTGCACCCATCCCAAACAGAACTAAACAATTAGAGAAAAGAGAAGGACAGAGAAAAGAAGAAAGCAATTTCAATTTTTAAGATTGAAAATGAACTAGATTCTGTATATTTGTACCAGCAACAGAGAAAATGAGTTCTGAAAATAAATGATTAATAAACTTTATAATAAAGGATGCCCGCTTCGTATACTATAGTGTATCAAATACAAAACTCAAGTGAAACCCCCACAATAAATTCACATAACAAAATGATGGGAGGAAATAAAAACTTCACAAGGAACAGTAAGAAAGAAATGCATTACATGTATATACTCCATAGAAGTGAAGCAATAACAAAAACTATTAACAAGTGCATACAACAAGGCAATGAACCATGTGTTCATTTGCAAAGCCGTCTCAGCTTTCTACAGTCATTCTCCCCTTTTTCCACATATTAGTTTCTACTATAGGCTGCCATAGACCAAGAGGTTAGGTAAATAAAATTGGCCCAAACTTGATTTATTCACTCTTCTCGATGCACAAAGAGAAATTTGGAATCTTTTATTATTTTCTGAGTGACTGAGTCTTTATTCCACATGAAATCCTTTGTTCCGGTTACGATGTTCCAACCTTGTTCCATTAAATCTCATCCACACATTTATATAGGTTTGTTCCCCACATAAATATATGGACGAGATTTAATGGAACATGATAGGAACATCATAACCAGAACAGACAATTTGTTCTCCTTTATTCTAACAACTGAAGCTTTTGGCACGACGTAATTGATTTGGAGGTATCACATCAAGCATGCTTGAACAGCTTCATGCTAAGCCAATGGAAATACACAGCAATGACTATGATGGGAAGCGTCAAGGGCACTAAAAAGCAATAATACCTGATACAGAGAGGAACCCAGATTAGGAAAACTAGATCAAAAATCAGAAGAGATGTTTTCAAACCTATGTAACTCCATTCTTAAAGCATAATGATCAGTTAAATTGACAATACATCAAGGGATCAATTACTTCTATGCCCAAATAATTTGACCTTAAAGGATGTCCAAAAGTTTATGATTTATTTAAAGGATGATGATCAGATAAATGAACAAACGTTATTGATTTATTTAAAATTTTAAAAAACCTTAAGTCGAAATTTGTGTATTTTATACTAAAGCCCTAATAATAGAAGATCTTGCCAATCACATAATTCAACATATCAACTCCCATGACAAAGTAACAACTTTTCCAATGAAAACAGTGATCTTGATCCTATCAGCCAACAATATCTAGTTAGATTCAGGTAAAATGATTGAATAATAAAAGTAAAACAAACCGAACTTCAAATGGCAAGTTTAGTACCTATCATTTTGAATAGCAGAGATGACAGGGTTATCAGAAGATGGGAGAAGCTTTGATACGATTGCTGCAAAAACTAAGCCAATAAAAGAAACTGACCAAGCAACGATAAGGAACCAACCCCATGAAGTCACCTTGGCATAGTTCAACTGAGAAGGAGGAACCATTAGTCCAACAAAAGCTCTGTGAGAGATGGTGATAGGATGAACTAGGACCAATCAAAGTCAAAGCTTCACTTGTTAGAATAAAGACTTGAATCACCCAAAAAATAATAAAAGGACTCCAAAATTTTTCTTTTTGCACCAAGAAAAGTGAATAACTCAATTTGGGCCAACTTTACTTGTAGCAATGCACCAAACCTCTTGGTCTACAGCAGCCCACAATAAAAACTTAATATGAGGGAAAAGGGGAAGTAATGACTGTACAAATCCAAGAGGGGATTCATTGGCTTTGCTTTGAAAATGAACACAAGGTTTGTTATCTTGTAGTGCACACCTGTTAATAGTTTAAGTGTTTAAGCGATTACTTTGCTCCTGTGGGAATATACTTGTAATGTTTTTCTTTCTACTGTTACTTGTAAATTTCTGATTTCTTCCAACCATTTTTTGTGAATTTATTGCAGAAGTTAAAAGTTTTTATTTCTTCCCATCATTTTTTGATGAATTTATTGCAGAAGTTTCACTTGAGTTTTGTATTTGACGCACTATAATTTACGAAGTGGGCATCATTTATTATCAAGTTTATATATCTTTCATTTTCAGAACACAATTTCTCTGTTGCTGGTACAAATATACAGAAGTTGGGTTCATGTTCAACCTTAAAAACTGAAATTGCTTTCTTCCTCTTTCCGTCCTTGTCTTTTCTCTGACTGATTCGTTCTATTTGGGGTGGGTGTTTCTTAAAGAGTAAATAGTTCCAATCTTTGTAAATGTCTGGCTTAAAGGTTAATGCTTTATTTCCTTCTAACAAAAAGTTTGGACACCTTCACTATTCTGGTTCCATAATTGGAGTACCAGTTATTGACATACAAACTAAAACTTTATCTTCAGCAACCACAAGCCAATGATTCAGGCATAAGATCCGTAAGACACAATATGTAATAATACAAGCTGATTTCCAAGTACTCAAATATGGTTTTAAATTGACAATTTCATCACCAAGCCACACGTATATCAAACATGATAGAAAGACCGAAAAGAAAAAACTGAAATGCCAAGACATAATCGAGAAAATAAGAACCAGGAGAGCTTAAGGCCATAAACCCATCTCACATATTTTGAGCCGGCATAAAAACTATATCAGAGAAAGAAAGAGACAAAAAAACGACATGAAAAAATGAGCAATACAGGTTCAAGGACAAAAACCAAAAAGGAAAAACAAAAGAGGGATTAGAATGAAAAATGACAATGGAAAACTAAGAACAAGCAATAGAGAATCAGAAATGTCAGGGAAAACAACCCTAGAACATAGAAATGACAAGGGTAGCCAAAGTTAAATCATATAAAAACCCAGAAAAAAATCCATATATTAATACTTAAAAAAAGAGGTTCCGGCAGCTCTATGAGGCATAATATTAAAATCGACGTATCATAACTCAATCAGACAATCAAGGGCCAACAAAACCCAAAAAAAAAAAAAGTGACAGTGGAAATAAGACTCGAACAGGAACAAACCATATCTTATCTGAGCTGCGACTTCGACCCCTTCTTCGGAGATGGAAAATGTCTGGAAACCTCAGTGATAAATCTGGCACTTCCTCTGTAGCCTGCGACTATCGGCGCTACCCTAGCCGATCTCGTCGTGGTCTCCTCAGCTTGGAAAATGGGTGATGGCTTGCCTCATTCGAAGATGATGCGATACTGAGATAAGAACTTAAAGATGGCAACTATAATTAAAAACACAAGAGGGATCAGCGGTGGCAACCTCTGAAGAAACTCAGAGGAGTGACAATGAATGGGAAAAACTAAAAAGAACAGAAATGGAGGAGGAATCGGATGAAGCAATATGGGGATAGAGAAAGGGTTGATAGCAACGGATACAGATAATCTAGTGATGGCACTTAGGCCTTGGTCAGTGTTGAAAAGGGGCGAGATCATGAGGAGACCTAGTTGAAGTCCAATCTAGGGTCGCTTAACATTTTCTCTTAAGCTACAGTTCGAATGAGTTGAGCCCAAAGTTCTATTTTATTTCCTCTTTCTTTTTTGTCTTGTTTTATTGTTTGAGTTGATTAAGTTTGTTATGATATTTTTCCTTCTTTCTTTACAAGGCTATAAATGTAATGCGCAGACTTCTAAAAATTGCTACAACCATTCTAGAATTCTGGAATAAGGTAATAATAGTTTACTTTAGCTTTGTACAAAAACCTAAAAAATATTTAGATAAAAAAATTATTTACGTCTCATACCTATTTGTTTCTCTTTTTTCTTTGTTTCTTTAATTTTTATTAAAAAATAAAAAACTTATTAAAACATATTTGTCTAGAGCTGCTGTGATTCCTTTTTTAAAAAATAAAAAATCACAACAATTTCATAAAAACATGAAAAAGATGTTTTGTATTTTTTTAAAGTAGATTTTATTGGCCAAAAAGTCAACACTATTTAGAATCCTTCTCATCTCTTCTCTCTTTTACAACTATTTTGTTGTCCTTAATTCTTTTCTTCTCTCATCTACTTCTTTTTCTCGTGGATTTTAGCCTATGCATAATGTAAGAATTTTCTTGGGTTAGTTATTCTTCTCTGAATCTTATTGAAAAATTGGCTAATTTTTCTTTTCCCTACTCTATCGATGCAAAAGGTGATTGATCTTGGGCTTTTCACAAGGTGATTTTCGAAAACTACTTTAGTATTTTTTTTATTAGGTCATATCTCTTTTCCTAGTTTTTCTAATTTATTGTCTTTCTAGGTTATTGTTTTCCATCCATTTCTAGTTTCTCATGAGTGAGATATTTATAAATATGAAATTATTATTCATGTAAAAATCTAGGTTACATGTTTGGTTTAAATGAATTACCAAAAAATTATTTAATTAGTTTTAAGACATTGGTGAAAAAGGAAGATATGGTAAAAGGGTTGTAGTAAAAAAAAGATACGAGAGTTAGGGTTTTTGGAGATGATAGTGAAGTTGAAAATAGTGAAGACTTGGGTGATGGTGAGATTGAAGTGGTGGATGTGAACTGTGAAGATAATAGGTGGAGAAGGTTGATCAATAAGGGCAGTAGCAATATCAATAATAATAAAAGTAAGAAAAGCGTGAAAATGACAGTACTACTTTATTAAAATCGTTTTCTACAAACCTAAACAAATAGCACTCTATTTGAAAAGAATTGAGACCATCTAGCAGGTAAAGCAAAAATTTCTTCCTCAACTTTTCTTTTAATTATAGGTTTGATTAATAGTTTAGTAGCTTGTGTAGACTTTTTCTCCTTTATAATATAACTTATGAGCTCAATAGATGAGACTGTAGTTGTTGGACTACCAAAGGTATTGAAGAAGAAAGAGTAAGCTTCCTTGCGAAGATCTTCTTTTGATGTCATTAGACTCTTAGTTCTATCTCTTAATTATCTAATATAATTAGAATTTTTCATCAAAAGTAAGGATTTGTGAAAAATGCTTGTATTTTTGTCACTATTATTCACCCATAAAATCCTTAAATCTTTACCATATTAGTTATAAGTTCATCTCATCAGTTTGGTTATATTGATAGTAAGCCATTTTTTCCTCTTTTTGAAGTTCCACAACTTTAGTGGAATTATATATGTCTCAATGAATTCTTTCAAATTTCTCCTTAGTTTTTTGAACAATCTATTCATTCTTATAATATCTTATTTTATTTAACCCCTTAAGTTCATCCTTTTTTTTTTGAGAATTTAAAGAATTCATTTAACAAATAATGAGAGATTTACATATTGAGGCAATCCCTCCCACGTGCGTGAGACTCTTACAAAAGACCATGAAAACTAAATGGCAACATTCATTATCAAGTTGCACGAGGTCGTTTAACATTTAGGGTATAACGAACCCTTGCTTTCTTACTTCTTACAAAAGTTTCTCGATTTGGGGTGGTGGGGTGTTGGGAGATGGCGATGTCAATGTCGATGCTCTGGCAATAGGTGTGTCTCCCCCGAGTTCATCCACTCTGTACTCAGCTCCAAGGAAATTCCCATACCCAGGTGACTTACTCAAGCTGCAAATCGCAATGTCTTTTAGCAATTGGGGGTATATCGAAACCTTATTATTTCGAATCTTTCAGAAATTCATGGTATCATTATGAATATACAAATCAAAACTGTGAAAGCCTAAAAATATACATACCCAGTTATAGATATGGTAAAGGGGCGATGGTGGTCTCGATCTAAGGTTTTCAGTGTGTCTCCCCCTGGTTCTTCTACTTTTTATGCTGTGCCAATGAGTTCTCGAGCTCAAGTAACTTTCTCAACTACCACTTACGATTTCTTTTAGCGATTAGGGCGTAACATTTTTCTCTGACTCTACAGATATTTCTCTGGGTGTACCACTTCGAGATTTCGGATCAGAGGGGTCAATCACAAAATCAAGTGAGCCTCTTGTATCATTTCCTTCTCTTCTTATATAGATATAAGTCTTCACCAATAACAATCTCTGTGTTGATTTCAGTGATCTGATGGGATAACAATGCACCACAGTAGAGAACTTTGCTAAGAAGCCTCTTTCCTTTCCATCAAGTGAGTACCAGAAACTGATGCTTCATTAGTTCCCGAAATTGTATGAATTGAAATAAGACTACTTGAGTTTCTATTGTCTATACTGTTATGATCTAATCCCATGATTGAGAATGTGTTTTTTTTTAGTAATTGCCTCAGTAATGTCCGAAAGTAGATGAGTTGAATAAACTGCTTGAAACCCTACTGTCTGAACTGTTATGATCTGATCCTATGATTTATGAAATGTGCTTTGAGTGAGAAGGGTTTAGGAAATAGCAAAGAGGGCTAAACTTTCCTTGTGAGGGCCATCCCTCTGTTACAGTGTAGGTTCAACTGATTTATAATCAGTTGTTCCCTGATGCTAGCAATAGTAAGTTCAGTAAGAGAGATTTTAGAATTTGATTTCTCTCTGAATTTTCTATTATTTCTCTCAGTCCACACAACTTGAACACATGTAGCAACTGAAACTAGTGTAATATCCTTGTCACTTTTTGAAATATGTATATAGGATAATTCCTGTAGAATCTCAGAGAGTCTGCAGTGGTTAGTCCCAATAATACATATTCTAGAGATTTCAGCCCAAATCCCCTTAGACTAATCACACTCAAAAAAGAGATGTTCTCTAGTTTCATCCTCTAGATTACATAGAATACATGTCTTAAGGGAGGATAGGAACTTCAGTCTATCCAAAGTGATGAGTATGTTCAACATAGTTAACCAGAGAAGGAAACTGACATTAGGTGTAAGAACCTTGTTCCAAACAAGCGGAAACCATCCTACTCTATTAGTTGACCCATCCCTTAACTTTTTAGCTTCCTTTATAGTTATTTCTAAAACTAGAACCCCATTCCATAAATAGATGTCTGTCTCTCCACAGCTTCTAAAGTGTGGAATAGGCAAGAGTCTAATCTTTTCTGAAGATAACAACTAACTTCCATTTCTAATTATTTCATAGAGCTTGGTTTTATTTGGGAACCTCTCCAATAGGGATCTTACTAGTTGGTTATGAATTAAAGCTCCTTGGCCTATCCGATTATCATACCATAGGAAAATTCTTTCCCTTGTCCCCAATTGACAAGTAATGTATTGTTGAACCTCTTCCCTCATTCTTAGAATTTGGTTAAAGAATTAAGAGTAACTGCCTTTGATTTTTAGAGCCCAAAAACTCTCACTTTTCAATATATAGGTGTGAATCCATTCGATCCACATAGATTGTTTTTCACTTAGGATTCTCCAAATCCTCTTTGTCATGAGCAATCTATTTTTCTTACTGATTGACTCGAACCCTAATCTACCTTCTTCTTTCGATTGACAAATAGTCTTTTAACTAACTTTTGCTATTCCTTTCTCCCCATTTCCTTTCCCCCATAGAAACTGCTTCATTAGCTTTCTATAGTTTTAATAAGCCCTTTTGAGAGAAAAAGGTAGGAATACCAGTAAGTTTGCATAGACATAATAATTGACTAAAGAAGCTGGAGTTTCTCACCATAGGATAGAGCTCTATTAGTACAAGATCCTAACATTTTTTGGATTTTTTCTATTAAAGGGATGCATTCACAAAACCTTACTCTCCTAGATTGAATAGGAATTCCCAGATAAAGAAGTGAAGGATCCTTTAATTCCATTCCTGTAGCTATAGCTAAGGCATTAGAAGGATGAGTAGTACTTTGGAGATAATAAAGTAACTTTTGTGGAGATTAATACCCAGACCCAAAACCTCGTTAAAAGAATTAAGAGTATTCATCAGAAGAGAAATTGAGTGAACATTTGCCTTGCTTAGAAGAATAGGATCATCTGCAAAATATAAGCTAGTTAGAGAAAGCTTCTTACATTTGGAATGGAATATGAAATTGGAGTCTCTTGAAGTCTTGTGCTTTAGTATTTGAGTGAGGACCTTCATACATATTAGGAAAAGATAAAGGGACAAAGGATCCCCCTGCCTAAGCCCTTTGTTGCCTTTAAAAATCTCCATAGGACTATTGTTTATCAATAATCCATAGGAAGCAGTAGTAATGCATTCTTTGATCCACCCTATAAAGCTATGGGGAAATTCATGGCCTTCATGGTTCTTAGCAGAAATTTTCAGTTCATACTATCAAAAGATTTATGTAAATCTACTTTAATAGTATAGTTTATAGGGCTTTTCTTGTGATTGTATCCTTTCAAGAGTTCCTACACTAGGAGAATATTGTCCCCAATGTCCTTGCGACTCATAAAAGATCCTTGATTCTCATTGATGAGAAAATGCAAAACCTCCTTCAGTCTATTTGCTAAGATCTTGGCAATGATCTTATAGAGAAAATTTGTACAAGAAATAGGTCTAAATTCACTCCATGAGGACGGATTGGAATTTTTAGGAATCAAACATAGAAAAGTTTTGTTTATTTCCTTAAGCAAAACTCATTATAGGAAAAACTCATACACAGCCTCTTTAACTAAACCCCCATACTATCCCAAAATTTTTGGTAGAAGACTCCATTCAGTCCATCAAGTTTAGGAGCCTTAGAGCCATTCATATCAAAGACAACTCTCTTAATTTCCTGATTCGAAACTAGCCTAATTAGCAAGGAAGCCTCATGTTGAGGAATTCTTGCTGAAACAAACTATCTAAAATCTGCTTCAACTCATAGAGGGGTATTGAAACTGTAGACAAAAGTAGTTGAAACACAACAATTTTCCATTCTGGAGTGAATCTCAGTGTGGACATACTACTGGCTAGATTCCAGAGCTTTCACCTTCAAGAACTCCCCTTCATAAGCAATAATAATCCTTCCATAGGCATGATTTTGGTGATTTGTAAGAAACTGCAATTTACTACCTAAATAGCCAAGTTTATTCAAATTAAATTATCTAATTTTGGTTTCCAAAAGACAAAAAATCAGAGGCTTTTCCTTTAGGTCAAAATCCCTTGCCGTATTAAGCTTGGAAGGGTTATTTATTCCTCGGATAATCCATACAATCAGAGTCATAAGATATTACTTTTCCCTTTGGAGGCTTTCCTACTGTCCTGTTACTTTTTCGAGAGATAACTTGATCGAATTTCTCCTTTTGAAACACTCCATTCTGCCTTTCATCCTTCTGTTGACTTTGCTCATTCTCATTTTGTTCATTCTGTATGGGATCTAGAGCTCCTTCACTTGGCTGAATTCCAATGGTCTCCAGAAACTTTTCCCCCTTATACATTAGTGAATTTTATTCATTAGGTGAGATTTGAAACTTTCCTTCCAGCTGGATTGAAGCTGAGCTATTTTCCTCCTAGGTGCTCTCCCCCTTTGTAGGAGACACTTTTTCAACCTGAACTTTCTCATGGTTTGTAGAATCTAGCTCTTCATGCCCACTTTCTTTACTGTCTCCCGAAGTAACTCTTCTATACCCATTAGCTTCCAATAATCTCCTCTAGTAAATACTTTCACCTTAGGTTTCCATTCTTTGCCCTGAGCCTTCAGAGATGGTTTCCATTGGTAAGTTACCATTACTTCATCCTCTAAGGGCATATAACATTATATATCACTGGCATAAATACTAAAAGGATTCAAATACATTTTTTAACTCATATACAACCATGTACATATCAATACATTAGTATCTCCAAGTATAGACTAATACAAAAGGGCTCAAAGAGTCTGGCGTTACATCAAGACCTAGGGCTTTCTTGGGATGGATAAATCTAAAGGCCTAGTTGATTTCCCAAATGGAGATAGGTGTAGAGGGAAGTGGGAATACAGAATTCATGATGAGAGAGTTGGTCTTGGACAATTTCATTGATGAGCCTAGTAGAGGATTGGGAATTGAAGTAAGAACCTAGTAGATTGGAGAAATGACCCTGAACTGATTTAATGATCAAAGGTTGGGATTCCATAGTAGAATTTAAGTGTTTGACGTAGACAATTTTGTTTAAAACAATTTTTTAAATATATTACCTTGTGGAAAAAGGTTGAGTCCTTATCTCTATGCTTCAACCAATTTACCCTAGATCTCTACTTTAAAAGATAACGGTGGAACTTCAAAGCATGTAAGAAAGCAACTATGGCTTGTTTCTCCTTTTCAACAAGTAAAATAAAAGAAGGATTACAATAGGTGGCAAATTGGGCTTATTTAAGAGTAGTTTTAGCATTAGACACAAGATGGTAAATATTTCCAATGTTCTTCTTATGAAAGATTGTCATTGGTTCCTTAATAGAGTGATGTTTCTTTATAAAAATGAATTGTTTTGAAGTATAACAAAAGATGCCAGAAACTTTCTTCACCATATCAAGAAAACCTGCAATATCCATAAGATCATTATTAAATCCAAATGGAGAATGTGAGGATTTTGGACGGTTGATATTTGTTAAAATGGGAGAGGGATCAAAGAGAGTGGTGTTAGGAAATATAACTTAGGAATGAGGGAAAGCATAGCATCAATCCAAAATGAATAAACATCTATTGAGTTTTCACTCCAAGAGAAGTTACCACATAAGGTAAATCAAAGACTTGAATATCTTTAAGAAAACTTTTGAACTCTTCACCATAATGTTTGTGAGCATAAATACCCTCAGATTTAGCTAAAGAGATAGTGGCACTAAAATCACCAAGAATGAGCCAAGGAGTTTTGTATGAGTCGCAAGGCCCCCGAGATTGTTCCAAAGAGAGTTTATTTGAAAGGAGTAGTTGAAAGCATAGATTAGGGACACATGGATGATGGTTTTCAACTCTAACAATCAAACTTCAAGATGGATCATTTGAGTCGAAACATTGTGGTTGAATATTGCAATTTTAGTTGGACTATAGACCAAGAGAATTATACCATTAGGATGCTCTTCATAATTGTCTAATAGCTTCCAATCTCTAAGTAAAAATTACAAAATGTTACCTTTGTCTTGTTTTATTTGAGACTCCAATATGTCTAAACTAAAAGGCTTATTGTCCAAAATGAAATCTCTTAACAAAAATTTCTTTTTAGGGGTATTGAGACCCTTAATATTCTAAGTTGACACAATCATGAAGCTTGGCCCAAAGAAGGATTTCTCCTTCTACTAGATCTTCTTTTACCACTTGGAATAAATTCAACATCAAAATTACCATTGTTTGCAACTGAAATTATTTTGGTAGGAGTTAAAGAGGGAGTGTCTTTGCCATTTGTTATGGTTGATGGTTGCTCTGAATCATTAAGGGAATGAAGATCAAATTCTTCCATTACAAGTTCTTCTATGTTAGCACATGAAGCAGGTGATGAATCAGGTAATAAGAGATCAACAATTTTCCCCTAATCTGTGTGATGAATCAGGTAATAAGGGACCAACAATTTTCCCCTAATCTATGTTTGATTGTGAAGTTTGTATATTATCATTTCCATCTAAATCCAAAGAAAATCCAGACTTAAAGACACTTCCAGTAGCTTTCAAGATTTTGGTTACAGGTGTAGGCAGAGGCTTCCGTAAGTAGGTGACTTTAATAGCATCTTCCACAAATCCCATTCTGTCATTGAATATGAGTAGAGGGATTTCTTCAGGTAAATGTGTCATAGAATCAACTACCACACATATTTGAGCAAATTTGATTATACTTATCTGAACTGTGGCCTGATCCATACATATTGGTTTACTAACAAAGCTGGTTAAGTGAATTAAGCTAGTGGTTGTCTAATAGTCGAGGGGAATTCCATAGATGCACATCTATAGGGGAATATTCAAATGTTTGATTTCTTAACAATCCATCCTTAATCTCCAATTCTAAAGAAGTAAAGGCATGTTGAAAATATACCATGTCCTATATTTGAGAAAATCAAAACTTAAAGACACTTCCAGTAGCTTTCCAAATTTTGGTTGCAAGTGCAGGTGGAGGCTTCTATGAGTAAGTGACTTTAATAGCATCTTCCACAAGCTCCATACTATCATTGAATATGAATAGAGGGATTTCTTCAGGTAAATGTGTCATAGAATCAACTACCACACATATTCGTGAAAAATTGATTGTACTTGTCTGAGTTGTGGTCTGATCCATACATATTGGTTTACTAACAAAGCTAGCCAAGTGAATTAAGCCAGTGGCTATCCAATACTTGAGGGGAATTCCATAGATGCACATCCATAGAGGAATATTCGAATGCTTGATTTCTTGATAATCCATCCTTAGTCTCTAATTCTGAAGAAGTAAAGGTTTGTTGAGAACATGCCATAGCCTATATTCAAGAACTTTTGAAGCATCAGCCTTGCTTTGAAATCTAAACAAAAAAAAGTGTCCTAATTATTGACAAGTATTTCATTGAATCCCATAGATTTCGAGTTATTATAGGCCCATGATTTCATAACAAGAAACTAGACTCTTTTGTCTAGAAAGAAGCAAATCAAGGTGGCATTCCATAACTCAACTCCTACTTTGAGAGCTTACATAGCGGTGCAACATATAAGTGCTGGAATTCCCAAGAGGTAGATAAAAGAGTTAGATGTCAGGGTTAGCATCACCAACCACTTGAGTCCAGGACCATTTAAGAGGTGCAGTTAGTCTCAAGAGGGATGAAAGGAATGATAGTAGAGGAAGGAGATTTAGGAACAAGAGGGCTACCTAGAGAGGAAGAAGGATAAGCATTTTTGGAGCATTCTTCAGGAAAAAAGTTGATTGGTTTGGAGGGTAAAGAATGGAAGTCAGTTAAGGTACACTGCGCAATGATAGTTGATTTACCTACTGAGGACATGTTGACAAACAAAGTGGAAGATGTCAATAGCTAAAAGCTAAAAACAAAAAGTATCGAATGGAGGAAAAGAAAATTTATAATAATGCCTTTGGAATGCTAGTGAGAAAGTAAAAGGAGTATAAAGAACACGAGAAGCAAGGAACAGGATAAGGAACAAAAAGAAGAAAAGTGGGAATAAGTTGGGAATCAGTAGAAGAAAGGAGATAGCTATAAAAAAAGTAGAATCAACAACAAGAAGGATGAAAGCCAAAGAATAGAGAGTTGGGAGTTTCTCACACTAGCCAAAGAGGCAGACGAAATTGCTAGACAAATGTGGAATGATTATATTAGTTCTAATTGATTTATACTTTTTTAAATGATAATATTATTATGTTACGAAGAATTATAATATAAGGGACATCTTTCATCGATTAAAATGATTTAATGTAACTAATTTTATTATATACAATGTATAAATTTCTCTAATTATATAAATATTCATACATTTTATTTCCAAACATAAAGAAAATTAATTAATTTAATAATTTAATTTGATATATTAAAAATAATTAATATAAGAGTATAATTAAAAAATAGAAACAAGATGATAAAACAAAACTTTTTATTTTTAATCTTTTATTACAAATCTCAACCAAAAAGGTTTTTATTTTCAGTTTTTTTATAAATATACCAAACATATTTTTTATTTTTCAATTAAAAATAGAAACTAAAAATTACAAAAAAATAGAAGTAAAACCAAATGGGCCTTTAATTTTTGTCATGGTATCAGAGCATTGTTAGCTTTGTACCTTTCTTTAATGGCTTCAAATCTTTATATTCTCAATTACCTTTAGTGTATGGTGATGTATCCTTCTTTTTCTTCACAATGTTGAGACCCTCTTACACTGGCAGTGTTGCTAATCAAACTTAGAAAAATTAACCACATAATTAAAATAACATCCAAAACACTTTTAGACTAGAAAATCGTCCAACTAGCCCATACTACTTTCATCTCAATGAAAATCCCTCACTCATTCTTATCTCTTCTCTCGTAACTAATACCAACTATCATTCACAGGCCATATTTATATGTATGGGATTATTGTAAAAAACCTTAAGTTTATTAATGGAACCATCACAATGCCTCCTAGAGATGATCCCTTGTTTGTGTACTAGGAAATGCGTAACACAATGGTTCTATCATGGTTACTCAGATTTGCATTATATTCCATAACACAAAGTTTGATATAGTTTGACTCTACTATTAATGTGTGGAAGGACTAAGATAGTAGGCTCTCTCAGGCTGATTCATTCTGGATCTCTAACCTATAAGAAGAAAGCTACAAGTTTCACCAATCTTAGTCTCAGATTACTACACCTACCTGAAAATGTTATGGGATCAGTTCTTTAACCCCATACCTAGTCCTAGGTGCAAATGTGAACCATAATATTTATGTGATCTTTTGCCTATCATCAAGTCTTATTAGGATGGTGACTGTGTCATCATATTTCTCAAGGGTTTAAATGAATCCTATTCCACTATAGTCACATATTATACCTATGAATCCTCTACCTAACATTAAAAGGGCTTCTGCCATAGTTGCTCAACATAAGAGGTAACAAAATAATTCTCTGTAACATTCACTTTCCTCTCCTACCATTGAACCTTAAGCTTTTTATGCCAAATTAGACCCCAAAAAGAGCTACCAATAGAATTAAAAATATATATATGTACTTTTTGTGGAAACTGTGGTCACATTGAGGCAAAATGTTACTCTAAACATGGATTCCCTCCCAAACTTTCACTACATACATGAAATACTTACATCACTAGAGACACTAATCCATATAGATTTAAAGTAATTAATCAGATGGAGACTAACCTAGATAATTCCTCTTTTAAAGTGGATGCTCAGTCACTTGCTAAGTAACCGTCCCAGAATATTTTAAGGTACAACCTTAATATAGAAAAACATATCCAGTTGATGTAGATGCTATAAAAAGAAGAAGATTCAAAAGGCAAACTAGTTATCACTCCCCAAATCAATACAATTTCTATTAGTCACAAAGGTACATTCCAACATGTTTCATCTTTTGTTTTATAGTCATTCAAATGGATACTTAATTTTGGAGCTACTAATCATATCATTTGTTCCTCGGATAATTTTACATCCTGAAAAATAGTAGATGCTTTAACTGTTAGACTACTAAAGGGCCAATTTTTTTCAGTCACATATATTAGAAATGTCATCATTTCTTCACTCACTCTCTCTAATGTACTTTTTTGTGCCTATTTTCCTTTTAATTTGATTTCAATTAGCAAATTCATTAACTTCTATCATTGTCAACTAAACTTTACCTAAAACTCATGTCAAATTTAGGACAACAAGTCATTGAAGATGATTGATTTTACTAAATAAGTTAATGGCTTATACTATCTCTCTGCACCAACTCGAGATCCCAACACTCTACTTTACAGTGTTTCTTTACACCAAAACAACCTATGGAATAAAAGACTAGGACACTCTCTAATGAAAGACTACAAGTCCTATCCAGGATAGATTCCTATGTTACATTTCAATTCATAAAACAATGTGATGTTTATAATTTTGCTAAACAAAGGAAGTTGCCCTTTTATTATAGGGAATCAATTACAGTGTATTGTTTTGATCATATTCATGTTGATATATAAGGTCCCTATCATATATTATTTATTTTTGGTTATAAATTCTTTTTTACTACTGTGGATGACCATAGCCAAATGACTTAGATATATATGATGAAACAAAAATTTGAGACCAAAGAACTAATTAAAATTTTTTTATGTGTATGTTGAAAGACAATTTAACCAAAAAAATTAAATGCATTCATAATGATAATGGCATGGAATTCTACATGACTGACAGATTTTTATAAAAAAGAAAGGAATTTTACATAAACTACATATGTGCAAACACTATAGTATAATGGAAGAGCTAAAAGAAAACATCAAAATATTCTAAATGTAGTAAGAGCATTGGAAATGCAAGATAACTTACCTACTAGATTCTGTGCAAAATGTGTTCTTCATGCAATTTACTTGATAAACCATATTCCTTCTCCTCTCTTATCCTACAAATCTCCTTGTTCTATCATTTTTGGTACTAATCATCTATTCTTCTTAAGAGTATTTGGCTGCGATTGGTACACTAAAGAAGCAAATAAAGGAAAGTTTGATACTAGGAAAAAGAAATGTGTGTTTCTTGGTTTTTCTATAGGTATTAAAGGTTACAAGGTGTTTGAACTTAATTCTTGGCAGTTTATCATATCCAGAGATGTGATATTCTATTAAGATAAGTTTCCTTCCCTGTCTCATCAATAGATTTAACTATTTCTTCTCCCTTTCTACCTACAACTTAACTTTACCATCTAATGATTCCTTTCCACCATTCTCACCCTGTACATAGTCACTACCTACACTCCATACCTCTCCACCTTCATTACCTTCATCCTTAAGAACACATTCACCTTCACCACTACCAAATTCTCCACTACTGTATCACTCCACAAGATAGTCTAAACCCCCTTTTTACTTTAGGGATTATAATTTTCCTACACTTTCACTCACTTCTCCTCATACCTTATCATTTGTAATCACCTAAAACTATTTCTCTCTAAAACATCATGCCTTCTCAACTACTCTCTCATCTCTCAGAGATCTTACAACTTAATAAGCAAGAAATTTAACATAAAGAATGGAGGGAATACTATGTAAATAAAATTAAAAGCTCAAAAAGACAATGAAATGTGGAAATTTACATTCTTACATCCAAGAAAGGAAGCCATGGACTATAAATGGGTGTAAAAGTACAAATTTAATGTGATTGGAAGACTTCTACAATGTAAAAGTAGGTTTGTTGTCGAAGGGGTTTACTGAACAAAAGGGATGGGACTAGAAACAAATGTTTTCCCTAGTGGTGAAGATAACCACTATTAAAGTCTTGCTAATTCTTGTAGCTTCATAGAACTAGCATTTACAACAGGTAGACATCAATAGCGTCTTTTTACATGGAGATTTATTTGATGAGGTGTACATGAAACCTTCTCTTAGCCTATAATTGCCATATCTATATATGATTTTTCTTCCAAGAAAAGTCTTTATGGTATGAAGGAAGCATGCAACCAGTGCCATTCTAAACTCACTTCAGTTTTTATTTCCAGTAGGTTCTTATAGTTAAATTTAGATCACTCAATGTTCATAAAGACATAACATTGCAACTTCATCATCTTATTGGTATATGTTGATAATATATTACTAGCAAATAATAACCTTAAACTCATTGATTCTACCAAGCAATATCTGGATAATACTTTCAAAAGTAAAGACCTAGGACCAACTAAGTATCAATATCTCTTAATGCAAATACACACTAGACTTGCTTCAAGAAACAGGGGTTTTTATATTCTAAAACAGTCTCAACTCCGATGACTTTAAATACAAGATTAAGAGCTAAATGCAAACGTATTTATGACATTACATATTATCAGTGTTTAATTGGTAAGCTCATTTACCTGACAATAACTAAACCTAACATAGTATTTATAGTGCAATAACTCTCTCAATTTATGAACAAATCAATGAAACAACACGTAAAAGTAGCACACTGAATTCTTTGCTACCTTAAAGGTTTTCTAGGCCAAGTGTTTTTGTTTCGCAATGAATCACCTGTGAAGCGTTGGGCATTTTCTTATTCAGATTAAGCTACTTGCCTTAATACGCGTAAATCCATCACAAGCTATTGTGTTTTCTTAGGCACTTCCTTGGTTTCTTGGAAATCTAAGAAGCAACCAACCATCTTCAAGAGTTCTTATAAAGCTGAATATCAAACTTTTACCACCACTATATATAAGTTACAATGGCTCTCGTATCTTCTTAGAGATCTTAGATTAAGCATCCTCAAGTAACATATATTTATTACAACAACAAATTAACCATTCATATTACAAACCCCCTCCCCCCTTTCACAAACAAAAGAAGCACATCTAAATTGACTATTATATTGTTTGTGAAAAAATTCAATTAAGCATCTGCCACCTCCTTCCAATTGCTTCCAATGCTCAGCTTACCTATGTATTCATAAAAGCTCTCCTTTGATCACCATTTCAGCCCATGTTACTCAAGCTGGGTGTATACAATATGTATAGTCCAGCTTGTGGGGGTGTGTTGAAATAAGGGCAAGATGATGATGAGACCTAGCTAAAGGCAAATCTTAGGTAGGTCACAGTTTGACTGAGTTGAGCCTATAATTTTATTTTCTTCTTCTTATTTTTTGTCTATTTATCGTTTCAGTTGATTAAGTTTGTTACAGTTTTTTTTCTTTCTTTACAAGGCTATAAATATAATACACAAACTTCCAAATTTGTTGCGGCCATTTTAGGATTCCTATATATGGTTATAACTATTTGATCTAGCCTTATACAAAGAGCCTAGAAATAATAGGCTGTTACTAGTCAATGAAAAAGTAGCCAAAGAAAAATCTTAGTTTTTGTCGATCAGAGCCTTGTACAAAAATTTGAAAGATTTAGACTTGATTGAAGATCTGAAAGGACCTGAAATTTATAATCCAAACATGTTTGATTAGGCTTGAGCTGTCTAAATCAATTGAACTCAATTATAATTATTTTCTTTTTTATAATTTCAATTTTTGAAAATGATGCTTTACTCAAAACGGTATCATTTATATTTGATACGTTAGAGTTTCAAGTTGCACTTAGTTGAACAGTTCGAGTCTAAACTTAACTTGAAACGTGAAAATTTAAAAAAAAATTGAGTTTATTCTAAAGTCCACTTAACTCATACCAAAAGCAATAGCTTCAGGTCAGGCTAGACCAAACCGACAAAAATGTTACCCCTAAATATTTGGGTTTTCTCTCCATTTTTAATTCTTTAAAAGCTATTAGAAGCTTTTTAAAATATTTTTACCTTTGAATAAGGAAAAGCTTAAAAGGTATCTTAAATGTTAAGATTATCTAATTGCCACCTTTTTCATATTTATTTTTCCCTTTTTATTTTAATTGATTAAAATTGAAACTAATATTTTTATAAAAAATAAAAATTTAGTTGATTATTATTATAAATTGAATAAATTATATTATAAAATAATTTTCATTAGAACCACTACAAGAAAATAAAAAATTACCGACGGTAAGATTTCCGTAGGTAATTAGCAACTGAAAGAGACATTCCATTAGTAAAGTGAACGGGTTTATCGACGGATAAGACATTCGTCAGTAAACGTGTAGAGAAAATAAACCCGTAATTTTTCTGTCGTAATATAGCAACGGAATACATAATTCCGTCACAAAATAAGGTGGCAACAGATGGCGTAAGAATTGATGAAATTGAATACCTACAGGAATTATGTCCCGTCGATAAATTACCGACAAAAAAGGTTTTCCATCGGTAGTTTGTCGGTAAATATCGAATTGTTCATAAGTAAAACTACGTCATTTTACTTATGAACAGTTCGACATTTATAAGTAAAACGATGTCGTTTTATCATCATCGTTTTAACCCGACCTTTTCTCGCCCCTCTGTCATTTTTCTACTCCTCCCTCGGCTGCGTTAGTTTTCTGTCATTTTCGTTGCTTCCACTGTCGATTTCTACTTGGTTTTTGGTCCATTGTGCATTATTTTGAGGAAAGGTCTCCACTGGATTTATTTTGTCTCCAAAAAATGAAGCTCTTAGATGGTTATATATATGTATACCGTGGGGGGTGTTGGGTGGTGGGTTTTATTATGATTGTTGGATTATGCATTTTTTTGTTGAATTGTTGGTTTATTTGTTGTTTACATATGTTGTTGTTGGTAAATAATGGAAAAATGCATTTGTTTTGTGTGAATGTTAGAGATAATACATATTGCCTATGAGGT
>JAOTAY010000005.1:38102470-38114060 GCA_025629805.1 Erythroxylum baracoense
CCGCAAATTGTTGTACTGATTTGTATTCAGTTATTACAGTTGTAAGTTTGTACTGAAACGATTGTACTGTATAATTGAAAATGGGCCCAAGTGGCTAATAATTGTTTCTGTTGCTTGCTTTGTGTTGTACTAAATGATTATGACATAAATATTAACTTTCTGCGCTTTGCGTTTTATTGATTGCAATATGATTTGTTTTGTTTTCAGTTTAAGTAACAAATGTTTTGAAAAAGAAAAAAAATTAAAAAAAAATTGATACCGACTTTTGTTTAGTGAAGTGATGTGACACGCCACCCTTGCGGGGCACGGATTCGGATATCACTGTCGATATCGGGTTCGGGTCCGGCGGGAGTGGGGTGTTACAATCTTTCTTATGTTTATTGAAACTCAACAGAAGGAAATTTAACTTGAGGTATGATTTGTATTTACTTTCCTATTTATCAGTGAAAATATGTTTTTTTCACTATTTAGTTTGCATCTTAATGGTTGTAGTTTAATGGTAAATCCCACACGTATAGTTGTGGAGATCTGGGCTCGAAACCCAACAACCACATCTTTAAACATTAACTAAATTATTTGAAATTTATGGGATCAAACAAAATTACTGATTGTTGATGGTGGTTGGTTTATTTTTGCTTTTTGTTCACTTTCAAAGTGTGAAAAGTAAACTCACAATGATCTTTTTTTTTTTAAGTTTTGCAAGTTGTTGATAATCCTTTATGCTGATTAAATGCATTTGTTTTTGTAAATTCAGCTTTTAGGCCAAGTTTTACAATAGCTAACGAGGAAGTTCATATTAACATTGTGGTCATTGGCCATGTCGACTCTGGCAATTCAGCCATCACCAGACACTTGATCTAGAAGCTTGGAGGTATTGACAAACTAGGTCAGAAGGACAAGTTGTTAGCATCGGTAACATGATCTTCAAAATTATATGGTTGTACATTTAAATTTTTAATATAATATTATATATGTCTATTAATTGTTATTTTTTAAATAGGAAATGTAGATTCTAAAAAATGTGGATGAGGACCAATAATCAATGCTAGACTTGCTAAGAAGAAAGTTAAAGGAAAAATAAATTGATATTCAATTTCCTCTTCTGTACTATAAGGTATGCGATAAGCATTCTAGCCTTTTCAAGTCAAAACTTACTATTCGACAACTTGTACCACTTCGTGTTTGTAGTTGGAAAGAGATTTCAGTTGTTTTTGCACATTTGGCACTCCAAGTTTGTTATTCAATGCTTCTGCCTCAATTGGAGATTTATCAAGTGCCAAAACATCAAATATTCCAACTAGTCATGTGAGTTTATAAATTTCTAAAATCTAGAATAGTTAAATTACTTCTTATCATTATCATTATATTATTATAAACTGCTTGTAATAAATTTATGGTTTAATATTTCATAAAATAATTAATTGTTTATATTTTTATTTATTTTGTAGGAAACAAATCAAAAGTGAACTCCAACTGGAAGAATAGCCAGAAAATTTTATTTTGGAGAGTTTTAGCTTAAATTAGTACGTAATAGTTTGGAATAATTGTAATAAATATAATTGTCTTTTGATATTAAATTTTCCAATTTTATATATTGGAAATTAGAATTTTGTACATTTTGGTGATTTTTATATATTTTTATATATACGAATAGTTTGTATTTGCTTATGTAACAATATCTTGGCGCTAAAAATCGTATCATTTGTGACAACTTCTATTTTATGGCTACCAATGCAAAAAATTATATCGTTAATAATATTATTTGTGACAAATACAAACACATTAGTGATGAATTTATTGTAACATATAATCTTTATTTAGTGACAACATTATTGTAACATATAATTTTTATGTTGATGAAATTTGTTAGACAATATGATCACTGATGCAAATTTTTTTATCAGTGATGTAATTTTATTGTTGATAGTTTTATTTGTGACAATAATAAACACATTAGTGACAATATTTTATGTAAGAATAATTTTTTATTTTTGTGATAAAATGATGTTGATACTTTTTCCTTAAAATATCAGCGACCAAGAAGTAAAGGACACTGATAAAAAAAGCACGAGTGACAAATATTTTGTCACTATTTTCAATTATTTGTGGCGATGATGTTGTTATAATAAAATGAAATACTTTTACGACTTAATTCGACACTACTTTATACTTTTTGTGACGACAAACTTATCACAAGTATGTAAAGTTACTGTGACCATATAATTTTGTCAAACATTTCATAGTTTTTAGTTTCAATACTTTTGTCACAAAAGTGTTGCATAATTGTGACTATTTTTTAAATTAGTCACTATTTCATTAGTGACGGAGGTATTTGTGATGATAGGCGATGACTTTAAAAATTGGACACTATTAATAATAGTAACTAATATTACCACTTTAGTGACAACTTTTTCTTTCACTAAAAATCCAATTTCTTATAGTGTCTGGAGATGCCAATAAAAAGTCATTGACAGAATCTGAAGGGGTTTATGATTCGGAGGGCGTTCTAGTATTAATTCACAACAATTAGAAGCTGAAGCAATCAGAAGGAGAACGTCATTGACACAATCATCATAACTGAACTTTTGAAGTCAAGTACAAATGAAGCAAACATTAATTAGTTATACCTTAAAACTTTTTGATAATTTGATATCTGTCCCATTGACTTTGGACATATGTGTGCTACTGATAATGGTGACATATGTTATAGGTGAATGTAATATAAATTTTTTATAATTTGACATATATTTGTCCCATTAGTTTTTAGATGTATATTCTATTGATAATGGCGACAAATGTTTGTTTTGTATAAATACAATGTAAATATTGAATTTTTTGCAAAATCAATACGAGTTGTTACACACTCTCTCTCTCTCGCGCGCGCACTCTCGCTGTTATATTGCTTCTTGTGCATATTTGAAAAGTTACGCAATGTGTTAATTATCCATTGTCTATTGGTTATATATAATAGTACTATTTTTGCTTCATTACATAATTCATATACAATTTCAAAAACAGTTTTTTCATAATATAGTTGAAATTAATATTAACCATTACATTGATGAAATTCAATACAATATCCCCATAACATAATTACAAGTAAAAAGTACTAGAACTATATCAAATCCTATTACAATGTTCATTAACATACACTTAATTTCTTTTTCTCTTTTTTTAATAAATTTATGTCCTCCTTCGAAAGCTTCATCTGTTCTTCAAATGCTTCTTTCAACCTCCTTCTTTAACATTGATAATTTTCTCCTTAATTTTTGAATCACTTGAACAAATCTTTTGTTCTTCAAATGCTTCTTTCAACCTCCTTTAACATTGATAATTCGCTCTTTAATTTTTGAATCACTTAAATGACTCTCTCAAGAAATTCTTTATCATACCATTTGAAAAAGTTACATCTCCTAACCTAAAACATTGAATTTCATTAAAAAAAACCTTAAACACAAGTTTAACATTTAATTTCACTATTCAAATAACAATAACTTCTCATCGGATAATTGGGGCATCAATAAAATCTCTAGCCAGGATTATGATCACTCCATGAAGTCCTTAATGGGCCTTTAGCCCACAATAGCAAACAACGTTACCTAAATTTGAACTTATTGTTGTATTAGTCGATGATAATGATGATTCCATCTACATTCTTAAGAAAATCACATTGTAAATTTGCCTACAAAGACAACATCAATGCCAAATATAAGATAATATTTGCTAGATGTTGAATATAAAAATCCTAACTGCCTAAACTTTTCCAATATATCATTATGCAGGTCATTTCAATATCAGTTAATTGTATTCAAACAACTTGAACTTTTCTGTATGATATCCTAGTCTTGTTTGTTGTAACATAAATATTTTCTTATCTTTGATTACTTAACTTTATCCACATGTTTATCTTCATCTTGCAAGTTACTTGAAATACTTGTACTATTTCATGCAATATACTCGTAGTGCTTAATATAGTATCAGATGCATATGTTTTTCTCCAGACCAAAATAAAACTTCAATTACTATGGTTACCTCTATCCATATTAAACACTCTGCAACCTTAGTGTTTTAATCAATCAAGAAGTTGCCTAAATTTTTCATTATTTGCATGGAGGTCCTTTCAAAACTTTTGGACAAAAACATTAAGGAGAATGGTAGATTCATTTATCATCTATAATTTAGTTGCATGCCCTTGACCTACCTTACCCTAAATAATGGAAGTAATAAATGACCCTTATAATTATTAAAGATGATGCCCACGTTGCAGGTCTAATGAATAAATTTAACATTTCCATAGTTTCATCTTTTGGAAATCTTAAGATGATATTATAAATTACATCTCTATATCGATTTCTTCCAACCCTAGTAATTAAATGTCACTAACTATCAGGCCTTAGCACTCGTGAAACACCAACACCAATATTAACTTCAGTGTAGGATACAATTCAATAGGATCATGCCGAAAACTCAATTGAATAATAACTCTGGTTTGAACATTAATTATGACAAAAGCTACATTTATATGTTCGGAGAAGATACTAACAAAAGCTAAGGAGCACCATAAACTAGTGCATGAAACATGCGTTTATAGCGAAGAACTTTTGCCTTGCACTATGTTTCAGTCATGTGTTAAACACACCTTAAACATTAAGAAAAGACAATAGGAGAGAGAGCTCAAACTCTCTATCCCAACTTAAAGGCCCTGCAATAGCAACTAAGTGAAAGCTTTGAAATAACTAATTATATGGAGCTTAAAAATGACACAACCATATACCATCAACGTACAACATTTGTAGCTAAGACCTTGTGACAGAAAGTAAGTAAATACTAGAATAGACATTTATTTCTCTGTCCATTCCCAATTGAAGAGTTGGAAAATATGGTTAGGTAAACCTAAATGAGCTGGGCAAATTCACATTGCAGATACGGAGACTTATTTCAGTTTGGCCTTTACGCATTTAGCAAATCCACTTCATTATAATATAATAACTAGCATAACTTTAGGCCACTGTACAATCTTCTATTACTTTAATATACTCAAACCTCATCTTGGCATCTAAAGCTAAGGTAAGGGATGTGATAAGGAATGGAACATAGAGCTGTCATTAAAGAGGATTCTCATATATCAAAGCCAACAAGATAACTTACATGCTCATATTAATCTTAAAGTATATTAGTACAATTGGAATATACTCGAATTTAGGAAATTAATGTTAAAGTATAATTGGAATATACTGGAGTTTAGGAAATTAATTCTGCAAAGCATCTTTTACAAGATTTGAATCTTTTCAAAAAATTATAAGTGAAAATTCTTGACAGATGACGATGAATCAAAATTACAGTGAAAAATCTTGATAGCCGAATAATCTTCAAAAAATAAAAAAGGTACGAACTGAATCACAACCGCAGAAAAAGCTCACCTATGAGAGTGAATGTTAGACGGCGATGCTTGCAACAGATACTCTTTGAATCCAGAGACTTGGACCCTGTAATGATAGCAACGAATGAGAGCGACCGAGAGACACGAGACGATGATGGATTCTGACAACTTTAGGGATTCTAGCTAGCCTCTGACACACAAACACGAGATGGTGAGGGATCATTTTTGTTAAGTAAGGCAGTGAGGTATAATTTTAGGGATTCTAGACGCAGAAACAAAAGACAGTGAGGGTTAGATCGTTTTTGTTAAGTAAGATGGTGAGGATCTGATTGGTTAACTTAATATATTTGTTTAAGTTAAGAAAATTTTAAAGGATTAAAGTGGGTCCCACAAATACAAAATAAATAAGATTTTAATATTTAAAAAAAAAAGTTGATCTGGCAATGTGAGGCCCGCAAATGAAATTTTAAAAAATTAAGACTTGGGCCATAACTAACGGTGTCATCAAGCTGGCAATCATTCAGTTATAATAGGGTTAGATTTTAACGTTTTCTAAATATTAGAGTTTTTAAGTATTTTCTCTAAAATATTAGGGTTAATCCTTTTAAATGTCCAAGAGAAAAAAAATTACTCTCGTCTCTTTTGGTGTCAGATTACGTTTGAATTGGTTGAAAAGACAATTCATGCATTTGAATATGCATTAGTCTTAATCAAGAGGAAATCTAGGATTGCTCCACTATTGATTTATACACATGTCTGTGAACAGTAAACGCATATGAGTCTCTTTCAGACTCTCTTATATTCTGCTAATCCTTGGCCATATAATTTTGGGTAGGGGCATCACCAGGTGTGAACTTTTGGTACAATTATATTGAATCGTGTGCGGACAATGGGCGGAATAATGAGCTCATTATGAGACACCTGTCATGTTCAAATGGCCATTGAATCGCAGTTTTTGTCGACAGACCAATCAAAAATCAGTAGTAGCACCAATTATCTCCCACTGCACGTTTTGAATCACAAAAATCGTCAAGTAAAGATGAACTTTCAAACACGATGTGATGCCCAACGCCTCCTAAGAGCGACCTGAGTCCTGCTCTGACTGAAAAGGAAGATCATGGTATATATCTGACTACTAATCAATCAAATCTCCACGCAAAGGATGTTCCACATTTTAGTGATAATTGCCTTGCAGCCAATCCTTGACTGATTCCTAAAGGTCCCTGTTATAACTCGCAAACATCTAATTGCTAATTAATCTACAACCTAATAGTGGAATTTGAGTTGCTGCTTAAGAGACTACCATCTTCATATCATTTTCACGAATTTAGATTTTATTATTAAAAGAGAATAAGGGAAAGGTAACTCTTCAAAGTACATTATATTCTATATGCATCTCTTTATTTAGATATCAGGTTAGCAAGTTTATTCTTAATTGACACAAACTTGTCTGCAGATACCCTTACGTGCCATATTATAACGTATCATTAAAATGTTATGATGATAACCCACGAGTGTATTAGCATAATTAATACAAAGAAATGCATTGCTTAATATCTTTTTATTTATTTATACTTTCTTTTTCATGAACCGCGTGCCTTACGGGTTATTAATTTCCATCCTAATTTTTAATTTTTACTCAACATAAATCATTTGACCAATTTATGTGCGTGACGTATGATTGTTCTAATTCAGTATTTAACTTTATTAAGCTAACTGTAAGTTGCCGCTTATCTAGGCACTTATGTTCAAGTTCCTGTCTGTTGTATATTCTGCCACGTACTTAAAATTAAGAATGGTAGGTGAGGAAACAATTGGATTTCACACGTTACTTTTAATGGATTTACTCCTTGGAGCATATAAACATGAACAAAGTTCCAACAGGTCAATTACAGATTATATGATTCAATTGTCAATTCTTACCAAATAATATATATTCAAAATCCCCCGACTTTTTAATTACTGAATACTATATTTATAATGAGGATTAGATCACCTACGCTAACGTCAATGTTCTAATCTTTTCATTACATTAAGATACAAAAATGTTCACGTTAATATATATATATAGTTCCATTTGGCGTACGAGAAGAGCCGATGCTGTGGGGTTCATACTTGTGGCCCATAATGACAGCCCATGGGATCATCCACTTTCTCAAAGTTTTTGATTCATGGTAGGATAATCAGTTGACAGTTAAGTTTACTATAAAGAATTATTTAATTATTAGTTAACATATCAATTACAACTTTTTCAATCTGATTTTTTAAAATTTATTTTAAGCATGTTCTGTTTTGTCACAATAGAAAAAGGGAAATTAATTTTCATTTTGTTCAATTGGATACTTTTATTTCATAAATATTATTACCAATTTCAAATTTTGCCACTCAATTAAATATAGTTTCATAAAAATATAATTTTTACTCGTTTAAATTATATTTTGTCACTAAGTTGAATATATAAAATATAATTTTTAATGGAAAAGCATAATGAACTTATTCGTTGTTAATTCAGCATTTTATGACTTTGTGAGAAGGGTCGCCTTTGTGCCGTGTTTATGTAATTATACTTTTGTAATGCCATAGCATTCAAATTCATATCAGTACAAATTTTAAGCTAATAATATTTCATCCATTGCATTTAGACTAACCATCTTAATGACACGATTATATATATATATATATACTTCAAGATAAGAACATGAATCGTTATTCCCTCAAAAATCCTTTCTTATCTTCTTTTAATTTTTAATCTATAAAGAATCTGTTATATAAAAAGATGACTAATTTGCTTTTGAATGGGCACCTGATAATGACCAGCCAAACCATGACCAATTGATGATAGTGATATATACAATGTGTATACCTATTCTTGTATATTAATCATTACAAATTCTAAATTAGATCTTTAAAAAAAGATATTATTCAACTTAGGAGTTAAGACTGTAATTTTATATTCATTAAACAACAACAAAGATCTATTAAATAAAAAGGAAAAGAAGAGACGTGTTCCTAACTAACTGGACTAGATGCACCACCGTTTCTTCAATCTGTATTGACTTACAAACCGTGTTTGGCTCTAATATACAATTTTTTTCTCAATGAAAGTGACTTTGGTATGAAAGTTAAGTTAATCAATGATATTATGACCTTGTTTGGCAAATGGATGATCACCTATTTTTTAGTGGATGAAGAGATATTTAGCTATTTGACGATGTCCAACCGATGATAATCATTTTGGTAATTAGTTGATCGGGTTGACAGGTTAAATTCAATCCATTGTTTTTAACAATGCTCCTATGACGAGTGTTTTGCTCCGGTAGCTAAGAAATTAAAGGAGAAAAATAATTGTGCCTAAAAGTTATTACAAATTATTCAAGCTGTCATCTCGATCTATCTTTGATTTCTCTTTACCATTATATTTTTTGAATTTTTTAGACATATTTGGTAGTATTTATTTGAATTTTTTGATGTTTTGACTTTTGCTAGATATGATTCATAAGGAAAATTTTCGTTTTTGCTTTTTCATTTTTTAGTTAATGATTTGAGTTAATTTGTATGAGCTTGTGATATTATGATGATTTTGCCTAGTATTATGGATTTGATTTGTATCAGGTCATGTTTGCAAAAATAATAACCAAATTAGCTAGTTAATTTTAATGTCATTACGATGGTTCTTCACTCTTACACTGTTTGTGATTTCAAATAGTTATAAGTGAGGTAAAGGGTGAGGCTTATTTTTATTTTTGACAATTACTTAAGTGTACAAATGAATATGTATTGCAAATTAGTTTTTCGGTAGAAATAGGGTCATTTATTATCACTTTATATTATTTTTATTTGTTTTATTATAAATGTTAGGTTTTTGTATGACTAGATGGTACCATCTTAAAAAGGAAACAAAGGAGAAAGTTAATGGGGGAATGATATAGGCAGGTGGGTTCGATGGTTAAAAGAAACACTTCTTATCTTTTGTGACATTTGTAACCAATATATTCAATAGATTAAGGGAAAATATGGTGGAGTTATTTGTCAAAGGTAACCATGGAAATAAAATAATTTGTGCAACTTTTACGTTTCATAACTATATTAGAAGAAGCACAATTGGCTAACCGAGTCTTAACATCATCGATTAAGATCTTGATTTATACCTCTAGATGCATTTGATGATGTTGAAATTAACTCTACACAAGAAGGCATTGAAAAACCCAGAACTCGTGAGATAACAACTATTCGTGATAATATTGCTTCTAGTTTAATGACAGTTAGACGTCGTTCTTGGATTATTATAAACCTTTGCTTTAAATGATAGTGTTGACTTCTTTTGCTCTATATAAATTCTTATAAGAATATTCAAAGAAATACTAAGATATGATACTCATGGCTTTATAAATCCTTTTTTTTAAGTTATGCCCTCATAGGTCATTTTACAGATAAACAGCTAATACTAAACAGTTAAATTTACCAAACATCTGTAAATAAATAGGTTATGTTATCCACTGGTCAAATCAACCATATTAATCTACTATCAGCTAATCGTTGATAGAATCAGCTAATAGTTAATGCAAATCATTGATTGCCAAACAAGACCTATATTACTTAATTAAAAATAAATGGGTCCAATTTTCATTTTCTTCTACTTTTTCTTCATTAATCATCAGTTTTTGTCTTGTGTTCAGAACAATATAGTAAAACAAAAACCAAACAGAAGGCGATATGGATTTCCTTAAATTGAAGTCACAATCTTGAACTTTTCAATCCAATTTCAAGGAAGTTAAGTAATGCAATGCACGATTAGTTTCTTGCTAAGTGATCGTTTATCTTCATAAGGCTTTTTTTTAAATATCTCTTTTGACTGCTCCCTTTTAGAAGTTAAAAATAAAATAAGTCATCTACATAGTAAACTAGTTTTAAAATGTAATTTATTCAAAGAATATTGTTAAAATTTTCAATCATGATAATCAACAGTCGGGATTATCACAACATATTTTGTTACTTATATAATCACACAAACTAGTTGCTTATGCATACAAGGTTCATGCTTAAAGTTCATAATAGGATAAAAATTAACACATTTTATCAAACACTTAAAATTGATCTTCAAAATAATTTAAGATTATTGATATTCACAAACAAGAAGTACAATATTTATTTTTTATATCTTCAAATAAATTCTATATAATGTAAATCATCAATGATGGAATTGGAATACCTTTAAATCAGTGCAAATTTAAGTTGAAAGAGATGGAAGAAATAAATTCTGTTGGACTAAGCGATTTCTTAACTTATAATTTTGACAATAATAAAATATATTACCATTAACGAATTTACTTTTGATAATATTAGTAGATTTATTATAATGAGATTAAGTAAAATATGTTAAAGATGAAGTTCATAAAAGAGCAAAGTTAGTAAAGAAACCAATTGAATAAAAAATGAGCAGTTAAAGGATGAAAGAAATAATCAAAGTGGAGCACATATTCAACTTTAAGACAACTTCAAGGAAACTAAGTGAAGAACCAAGAATAAGGAGGAATCAAGCACACTAAGATTTTATAAATCATTATATTTTCTAGTAACCTTATCTTAGTCTTTTCAATAAATTAGAGGTTTATTCATTTCATGATCATTTATATGTAAGACACAACGCATAAACCATTTTATAATATAAAAAAAACTCTTTTTGATTTTTAAAAAAATCTATTAATTTTCAAGCATACTTAAGTGAACTTTTATAATAATTTTGAATCAATTTTTTTATCAAAATATTGTATTTTAATCTTGAAAAGAACTTGAAGGATCAAAAAATTAAGTTTGAATGATTTAGTAACTGTAAGTACTATTTAGCACTATATATAAGATAGATCATTAACTATTCGAATACTACTCAACGATCGCATTATTCACAATTGGAGCAATTTGCAATGGCTAGTTGGAGGGTTATGATCGACTAACCAATTGTATATTTAAAAGGTCAATAAGAGGGGACTTTGTCAAAGGGTACCATCAACAAGTTGAACATATCTAAAAATTAGTCGTTGTAACTACTCCCCACACTTGAACAATACTTGCCCTCAAGTATTCAATCAACTCAAATTATCAAGATACTTCAACATCTTATCACAATTCTTTCAAATGCACTCATCACTTCTCAAGTTAATGTATGCAATCTAGAATTAAACAAACAAACCCATGAAGGTTGATCTCCTAATT
>JAOTAY010000005.1:38114160-38125492 GCA_025629805.1 Erythroxylum baracoense
CCACTTCGATAGACAGCAATCACGGATTAACTAATCTATTCGGCAGTTTATTATCAAGTCGGTTAATTAACAGGCCTAATTAATCAACAAACCCGACAATAATAAATCAATTAAAGCGCGGAGATTAAATAAACATAAGATATAAACGAAAACAATTAAATCAAAGAGTCTCACGAACTACATATATCAAACAAAAGGTACATCATCTAGATTAAAAGTTAGCCACACATAGCTAAATTAAAACATAAAGCTGATTGAGAATTGTTGTTTTTTGTTTTACCATCCATAAAAAGCTACTGCCGCTGTCCTATTTTAATTCTTAAGCTGATTATGAAAATCCCACTTCCAAATTGTTGCCGTCGTCTTCTTCTATTCAGCTGAAGTGAAAAATCGTTGCTCTCTTCTAAATCTCCAAGTTGTTGCCGCTATAAGTTATTTTTTCTCTATTTTTCTGCTCTCTTTTACTATTATTATGTTTTTTTAATTATTCCATATGAATTTGTCATAACCTTTCATTAGTTTAAAGATAGGACAAAGGGTGAACATACACAATTCACTCCCCTTTCTTATGTCACCTAGGAACCAACAATTAATATTATAGTAAGTTTCATTCTTTACATATAGATTTTTGTAAAATTTGAGCAAAGATTAGTATAGCATAAATTTCAACATTTTTTTCTCCAAAAGGGCTAATATATTAATATTGCTCCTTTTTAAATGAAAATGATTACTTGTTTTAGAGAATTAGGATGAAACTCTTCATTATGGCCGGAGATTTTGAATTATGGGAGATTATAGGAGATAGACAATAGGCTTATTTTATTAAATAGTAGATAATGCACATTTTATTTTCTACAATACAATCAAATATTTTTTAACATAAAAAAGGGAGAGAGTGTTAGATTAAGTGAGATCCTAACTCATAATTTGATAATAACAAAATACGTTGTTATTAATAAATTTAATTTTGATGATATTAGTAGATCTATTATAATAAAATTAAGTTTGGATGAGTTATTATGTATTTTTTAAGACTATACATAAACTAAACTATTTATTGTGTAGACATTATTTACTGATGGAAGTATTATTCATTGGCTAGTTGAATAGTAATGATCAGCTAGTCGATTATTTATTTGAAAATATATCAAAAGAGAATTTTTGTCCAATTAAAGGTCTAGCTAACTGATGTCATAGCAAGTGGTTGTGCAACAAGCTAAAAACCTAGCTCTTGTAATAACTATTTTATGTGTATAACGATTTTTTATATTACTTTTGGGTATAAGTAGATCATAAACGAGTTATGGAATGAATCTTTAACTTGTAGAAAGTTGGTGAGAGTTAAGAGGTTAGAAAATGCATATGTCAATTATATAAATCATATTTAGACGAAATTTTTTGAGTTGTATGGTGTATAATTGTTGCGATTGATATTAAGATGTATAAAAATTCCTCTTTACAATTAAAGAAAAAAAAACAAATTTCTGACATACACCATTTATTCTCCCTCCCTCCCTTCCTCTCTCTCTAAGAAGATACATATTTTATTGAAATAATATACTTCATAAAATAAATACATATTTTATTGAAATAATCTTACATATTCTTGAACATTTATCTTTATAAATCTTTTTACATAATAAAATGATAAAAATATTTGTAAAATAAGTAAAATCATAAGGAAGGTTTCTGTATATTATTTTAATTATATTTCAAGATAAATATATAAATTTATTTATTAAGAAGTAATTACAACAAAGGTAACAAACCATGCAAAACAGTCTAGCCAAACCGAACGACTGGTCCAGATGCAGGTCCTGCACGGATTCACCTCTTTCGTTCCAAGGCCTGCCTTTTTGGATTTGGATATGGTTTTCCAAAATAAGTAATAATTAATAGTAATAATATAAGTAAAACGGTAGCAGTTGTATTAAGTAACAATTAATGATAATTTAAGTACAACTGGCGATTTAAGAAGAATCCAGCCAATAGACTCCCTATATAAATCTCACCCCCCTTGCAGCTGCAGGTGTCAACTAACAATTCGGACTCCATTATCAGTTGTCACTCGTACAAACGTCAAACACTCACTAATTCATGGCTCAGACCCACGACCATCCTGCGCCGCCACAACTACCACTCTCCCCAACCGTTCACCCGGACATTCTCCGAACACACATACTAACCCGCCTCGACGGCCCTACCCTTGCCTCCACTGCGTGCGCTTCGACGGAGCTCAACTCAATAGCCTCCGACCAAGAACTGTGGGCTACCCTCTGTCGCTCTACGTGGCCCTCCACCCAAGATCCGCGTCTGAGTCACGTCATCTCCACTTTCCCCGACGGGCCTCGCTCATTCTTCGCCGACTCCTTCCCTCCGGTCGACACCTCCAGTACAACATCTACGCTGTCCTCTGATCATGACCCTCCGTCAGAGATAATCTCCGCCGTCGATATTCACTACCGCAACAAGCTCATTTTCACGAAGGTTGTGGAGACCGAGACGGTGTCAGAGTGGTTCCGATGTGCGCCGTTTAGAATTGACATGCTTGAGCCAAAGGACACGTGTCCGACGCCGGTGCCTCAGCCGAAGACAGAGAAGTGCTGCCAGGAGCTGGCGGAGGAGCTGACGTTGAGCTGGATTTTGGTAGACCCCGCCGGAAAGCGAGCGGTGAACCTGTCGAGTCACAAGCCCGTGATCATGCAGAGGCACTGGCTGAGCGGTGACGTGCACGCGCGATTCTCGACGATTGTGGAAGGGGAGAGAGGATCGACATCGGAGTTTGCGAACTGTGGGATACTTGTCACGTGGGGGGGAGGGGGAATGCACGTGAGGGAAGTGAGCTTGCAGGTCGACACGGAGAGGATGTTTTTGAGCGGGAAGCACAGCTTGGAGATTTTGCAGAGGGCGTTGGAGGGTAAAAAGGGAAGAAAAAGAATTAGAGAAGAGGAAGCAAGGCGAAGGTACGAGGAGTTTGTGAAGCTGAAAAGAGAGAGGAAAGAGAGACAGATGAGGAGCGAAGGGAGGTTAGATGCGATGTGTGTTGCCTTTGGGGTCTTGCTCTTTGCTTCTCTTGGACTCTTCATTTGCAACTTCTTGTACTCTTGACGTGCGAGAAAAAAATTTTTGGTGGTGACATTAAATTCCAGTTATTAATGTATCAGTGTAAGGAGAGGAAAGCAGAGGCCAATGAACAAATATGGTGGTTGTTCATCATAGGAATGTCTAATTAATGGTACAGCTTAATAAGGCTTGTTTTCAGGAAGGGGCTTTCCCTTTGTGGGAATGTTGGTTATTGGCTAGGGAGTAGAGACAATTAAGAGCATTACAATGTTGATGGGCGGTCCTTGTTCTGGTACGCATAATTTTCTAGCTAATGCACGTAGAAAGCTGGCCGTTTCAGCAGAGAAGATCAACGATTATGCCAAAGCTTCATATGTGACCTGAAGATCTAATGCAAATAGTAAAATAGGCAATTGCAAACAAAAAAGATTCAAAGAAGCTTAAGTGATTGGGAACAACAAAGAACCTTTTATGGGCTATTAACATATGCCAATTACTTACAATTTCTCAACATCCAAGACATTAAACCTAATTGTTTGTAGAGTGTCCTTTGGTGTCCTCCCCAAAAATCTGGAAGAAAGGGCATTATAGTGTGGAGTGGAGGCCTTGGCATGTGTAGTGCGACTTTCTTAGTTACATCACCTAGGTTCTTTTCCAATTTGGTGGGGCTAACATAAAGAATGACAAATGGTTGAATAGCCTGTGCTTAAAAGTACACAGGACGGTCTACAATTGGGCCCTGGCTCCTGATTTTCTTTAGGAGAAACAACACACATTTTACAATTCCACTGTGCAAAAGATTTACCCTTCAGGCTAGCCCGTTCTTAATAAATCTAGCTCAACTGCTTAACTTCTGACCAATTACGACCATTTCAGATTTTCACCAAATGAGAAGTAAGACGTTCGAAATTAGTGGTTAGCCGCAATGGAATGTACGTGCAGATTAAGGGATGTTGCACCTCCAGGCCTCTACAAAACCTAAGCCTAGTGAGTAGTGATATAGACACAATCACGAATTTTGCAGTGTCATGACTTCGCTAAATCAAGCGTAACAATACTCTGAATCTTGGCAGCGATCAAACTTCCTCAAAGCCAACACCCAGTAAGATTTCTAAGTTTGCCAACCAAGCAGATATCTCTAGTCAGTCTTATGCTTTACATAAATCACTTTTAATCTTTGCAAAAAGTAAAGCATCAAGTATACAAACGCCTACATATAGTTCTTCTGGTTAGTATCTTGTACCTTCATTATTCAGTCCTGGATGCGGGCTCAGGAGGTCCTCTAGCAATTGGAATTCCACTACCAAAACTCATTTTAGGCTTTGCATAATCCACAAAGATAACTCGTCCATTCAGCTCCTGCAAGACAGCTCTTTCATTCTTGAGTTATTGAGTCAAATAAATAAAAGGAGAAAAAAAGCAAGGGCAAGACAATTACCTTGCCATTCATTTGGGATAGTGCTCTGTCAGCTTCATCTTCAGATGCAAAAGTTATGAAACCAAAACCTTTTGATCTGTCAGAAACTCTATCCGCAACAATTTTAGCTGAAAATGAAGAGAAAATAAAACCATACAGTTGATCAAATATGGAAATCTAGAGAAGAAGGCTTACGAAGCTTGATGAGGATATAAAAGTGATAAGTACCTTCAACAACTTGACCGTACTGAGAAAATGCTTCTTTAAGTCCGTTCTCCGAGGTGTAAAATGACAACCCTGCAAAGACAGCAAATGGATAGTATTTTAGGTATTGGGCCATATATCTAAGCCAACTGAATTACATAAAGAAGTTGATAGCAGAATGGTAATATCAAAGGTTTTGGCGCAGAAATTTCAGAAGTAATCGCCATAAGCTAACCATCAAGAGACTGCCTCTATAGCGGTTAACATCTGCTACGTAGTGCAACTTTTTGAAAAGAGAACACCACATTTTATAAAAGTAAGCATCAGCCCTTCTTTTTCACAACAATCACGCTAGAATTTATCCAGAAACAGTAAAAAGAGTATTAAGTTGCTTTCCATTCTAACAAATGCATGATCAACCAATGCACAAGCACAGCAGATACGAACTGTACACTGGAAGATTGCTAGGTTTAGTTTGGTATCTGATTATACTTGCACTATCTTTGCAGTTTATGCTACAATGTAAGAAAACATTTTTCTGCAACTAGGAACTTCGTAAGACAGATCATAAAATTTCCATTAAACTACTCCAACAGTCTTGATTATACAACAGATAGAAATTTTAGACACTTACGAATAAAGAGGAAGGCGAAAATATGGTGGAAAGTTGATATGTTGGTACATAATCTCAGTTCTAAAAATGCTTCTCGTTTTCAAGATGAGAAAACTATGCTCAAAATGGACCAATAACAGCAAAATGTAACCTTAAGACTAAATCTTATCATTTGATTTGAAAAATGACATATCTGAAGCAAACTTGTGAACAGAATGAAAGGGCAAGAAGTTGGGAAGTAACAATTACCCACCAGCAAGCACAGTGTCAAACAATCAAGTATACAGCGAGAGGTACAGAAGTTAATAAGGGAGCATTGGATTAGACATTTCAACAAACACTTTCTAGAGTTTGTAAACAAATGATCAAGCAACAGACAAGTCGGTTAAACACCAAGATGGGCATTAAGCTATTGCTCTTGAACATTTCTTAGCTTCTCTACAGCGTCAGCAGGAATTGGACAGAACAAACTGATAACAAAAGGAAGTAATAATAAATGCGAATCGATCAGTAAAAGAAAAAAGAAAGCGAAGAATGAAGGTGGAAAGTAAGAGGAAGAGATACCTCCAACGAAGAGCTTAGTGGCAATGGTTCGGGCTGGAGGATGAAGGACAGAGCTTCTTGGTATGATACTACAGCTCTTGCCCGCTATTCTTCTAAACGCCGCCATTTACTTGTGAGAGAGAAAGAGAAAGGGAAAAGAAAGTTTGCAGTCACTTATAATTTGCTTTACGCAACTATTTTGTGACTGCAAATAAGAACCGGAGAACTAGCACCTGACACCTGAGGGCTTCACTTCCGATATTTCCTTATATCGGAAACTTTGAGGCTCTGTACGGTTAGCGGTTCGACTTCGTTGGCTCTTTACGGTGATATGGTCTATTGGAAAAGGAAGTAAACTATTTAGTTCAAAATCTTTTATAGGTTGTTTGGTTCGAAGAATGAAATAGCTAAAGAATAAAATGATTATTTTAAATAATAAAAAAAGATAAGAAATAGAATAGAATGAGTATTATTTTGTTTGGTTTACTGTTAAAGAATTTCTATAGTAATGTTTGGTTTGAAAATATAAACTTTAAATGACAAAGGAATAACTAACAAAAAGATAAAAATGTTATTATTATTATTATTATTAATTTAGTTATTCTTAATATTAATTATTATTATTATTATTATTATTACTACTTTCTACTTTCTACTTTTTATTATTCTTATTATTATTAATTTTATACTTATTATTAAATTTATTATTTTTATCAATTATATTTATTATTATTATTATTTATTAAATTTATTATTCTTATTAATTTTACTATTATTGTTATTACTTTTCTACTAATTATTATTCTTATTATAATTAATTAATTAATTATTATTATTACTATCATTAATTTTATCATTCGTATTATTAATAATAATTATTATTGTGAATTTTCTACTATTTATTATTATTATTATTATTATTATTATTATTATTATTATTATTATTATTATTATTCCCTATGATATGGAATAGCTAAAAACAAAGTGTGGTAGTCTTTAATTATTCCCCATGATTAGGGAATAACAAAACCTCATAATAGCTATTCTCCTGCTCTTTTGTTAACCAAACACAAGAATACATAAATGTTAGGAATAGAAAGGGAAGAGAATTTCTATTCCATTGAACTAAACATACCATTAAATATTTAGTAAATAACTGCTTTTTATTGCGGTAACATTCTCCCTAGAGAAGAGTGAGTAAGAAAAAATCCCAATAGATATGAAAACACTACCAAATAACCCTATTTTTCTGCCTTCAATTTTGTCTATATCTAGTCTACCTTCTAGTGTTAAGCATGTTTTGTCTAATCATATTGAAAATCTAGTTAAAATTACCCATGTTCTTGTAGAAAATCGTGTTTATGAGTCTTCTTTACCTTTGTTGAGTCCTTACAGTATCTATTCTTGTGATTGCTCTTGGACAAGAAGTATAGATACTATTTTGTCTACATCTAGACCAGAAGTCAAAGAAATAATTCAGAGTTTCAGATTAGAACGATGTAGTTTTAGATCTACTATAACAGAACAATATGTAAAGCTTGAGATACCAAAGGAGCTAGGTATGTCAATGGGCTGAGCCGAGGTCATGATGGTCCCCGCAGGCCAGGATGGGTCAGTCCATGGCCCGGCCTTGCCCGCCCGTAGGCTGACCCACTCATGATCTAGGCTATGGCCTGGCCTGTCATTTTTTTTTTAAGTAAAAAAATTTCAAAACGACATCGTTTTGAAAAAAATGGGCAGGCCGAGCATTTTTGCCATCTCGAAAAAGAGCTTATCTCTCTATGAAGAGAACACAACCATACACATCTACACATAGGAGCTATACGCCTTATTCTCACACTTTATGGAAGAAAGAGAATACCTACTATAGCCAGGATATCTCTTCTAGACATTGCCTACACAACGTACAAAAATACTTTGATTGGTAATTAGTTGACTACTCTCAACAATGGAAGTGACATTCTAACAATAACACCTGATTTCAACATCAGGTTGGATGATCTTACTTTGTCTGAACGACTGCAAGTTCAGATTCATATCACTGGAGCAGATCAAGATCCTAGAGCCATAATGGCTACCTTACATCACCAGATGATCTATCGTCTATAGAATCATGCTTTGGACCTTAACTTTCCAAATTCTACTTTGGATGCTCCTTATATAGTTGTTGATCGTTTCAATGATTAGACTACTATCATCCAAATCCCAAAGCAATTACCAGTTGTGGAGCTCGAAAAGTTGATGCCTACTGAATGGATCACTAATGACCAGAAGATGTTCCATGCACCTCATCGACACTCTTTTCATATAACCACTCATTCGATTCTAAAGACATTAAAAGATGGAACGTTGAAGTCCATCTATGCAAAGCCCAACGAAGATCCATCTGGACCTTCTACATCCGGTGTTATATTTTTGATCCAGCCTATATTTTCTCATACGGAAGATAGTGATGATGATGATGAGTGGTATGCCAGATAACGAAGGAAGAAGAAAAAGTCTAAAACTCGTTATATGCCTTCTCAACAGTATCATCCACATAAAGATGATTCAGATCCAGATGATTCCAGCAAATCTAGTGGTCTACACACAGAAAGATCCAAACTTATATCTCTTCGTGAGATGTTAAAATCTTCTACCTGTCAGCCTAAGCCAGTAATTCCTGTCATTACTCCTACTCCTATACCTTATATGATGGTTAAGTCATACGAAGAAGAGTTTCCTTCTCTACAGAGGAGTATAGATGAAACAACCAGGGTTATCTCTAGCCCTTATATTCGAGTCACAGGAATCACTTCATAAGGAACACTGGTCTCAAATCCTTCTGATGAAGTGCTTAACTGGCAGACATCAATGCAGTAGAACAGAACAAAGTCTTTAGAAGAATTGATTCCAAGCTAGATGGAATCAGTCAACAGACTCATGCTACTTAGCATAAAGTTGATGTCTTCTCTAAGCAGATCCAACAATTGTACTACTTATATAAAACTTAGATCAAGCAACTTGACGTTGATCTTCAACATTACATTGCTATGCAGTATTTTGGACTTGACTTCGACGTCAGAACTAAAGAATTTAGGAAGATACAAGGAATTGTGCAATGTATAGAAGCTGATATGCAATCTGCACAGTCCAAGACTATATATGGCCCATCTTCTTTAGTATTTCTAAATATATAGCCAATATATTCTCCTCTTTTGTATCAGACGTATCCAGAAGAAGTTAACTATTCAAAGGTCTTTAAGTTTAACTATTCTTTGATCAGATAACATATACATCCTTAGGCAGCTCAAACAAAACCTAAAAAGTCAAAGTCAAAACAAAAACCTGAACAAATTCCTAAGCCATAACCTTCATATACCAAACCTGAACCAATTAACCAGTGGAGTAAACCATTACAGATCCAAACACCTCCTACTTCTCCACCAAAGTCTCAACCTTCCACCTCTGTTAGGAAGGATAAAACGTCTCTGACAAAGTTCATAGCAACTCTTGCACCTACACCTACTGTAAAAGATTCCTCTGCTCAATCAGATAATTCAAAAGCTTGTTATGAAGCCTCTGTCCCAATATCTGAAGTCTTTGCAATAATTTTTGAGTCATCATCTGAACAGATCTCTGAACCGTCTTTTGATTCCTCAACACAACTAGCTGATGATTATGCCTGAACCTATTGAAGCTGAACCAGAAATAAGTGAAGCAGAATCCACAGGTACTGAACCTTTCAGACCTACACCATAGTTGATCTATCAGGCTTAGCACAAGTTCTGATGATTATGCCTGAATCTACTGAAGCTGAATCAGAAATAAGTGATGTCACGACTTGGAGCCACATCGAGCACATAACAACCACCGTATACCCAGGCTAAGGATACTCACGGTACCTTTAACTCGACTATGCAAGGCTAACTGGACATCTTAAAACAAAATTTCGGTAGCACAACGGCTATAATTTCAAAATCCCAAAATGAAAAATACCTGTAAATCAATTTCAAACGCACTTCTATATTCATATTAAAACTTTTCCACAACTTCTGGACTTTGAAATCCACTCAAGAGCAATCTCAACAACAGTAGTAAATGTTCACACATAAAGTCAGTTACAAACCATAAGATGGACAAGAGTTAATTTACAAAATTATAAAGCATATCAATATAATCATGAGCCACTATACAACAAAAGAACAAAACAGAGACTACCCACATGCGGTAATATACCAAAAATGTCAAAAGACCACACGATCCACTTAGAACTTCAAACTCACCAAATTAATCTGAATGGTTGGGAAGCGGAGAGGGGGGGGGTGAGTACACTATGTACTTAGTGAGCAGGAAAAAACATATGCCACGAATAAAACACAATACACACCAAGACGGTATAGGTAACCCATAAGGTGAACATACAACACATAGGCCTAGTCTATGACTCAATGTATATTGGTTAGGAATCATATAGGCCTAGCCTATTAATTCACTCATCCGGTGAACATAGGTTCCAGTTCTAATACACAAAAGCATAAAAACATCACGTGTATAAATCAAATCTCGTCAGAAAAATAAATATCAAGGTAAGCCAAAACAATCATATGTGACACCACTAGTCGGCTAAACTAGTGCGCACACCCATTGATCCTCGGTGTTAGCTCGACTTCATCCGTGGTGAGTCCAGACTACAGTTGACAAGAGCGTCATGACCCTAGGTGATGACCTCGTCGGTGTCCAAACCCTAGGTGTGGAATCATCCGTAAGTCCCATAGATAGGTATCAATACGGGGACTCGACTTTTATGTACCAGTGTTAAGGATACAGGGGTCGCTAAATAAGTTGTGCCCAGCACACTATTGGCCAATCGTTACCTCACCAATCACAAAATAAATCATATTCAAATTTTAAGTATAAAATTAGGTAAGGCATCGGTCCAACTGATGAAATGAAACCTTGTGATGGCTCTAAGCTAAAAAGGACACATATACGAGGCAAATATGGCTCGATCATACATATGTAAATTTTAAAACATTATTTTATGCAATAAACGTCATCTTTTGCACTCCAAGTGCAAAATGTTATTCAAAACAATATTATTTCTTAAATACATAGGCATATTAGCATCCATTTGAAGTTCAAAGTTACCTTACATTGCATAGGTTCAAAATTCACATACAATTCATTCAGCACGTCTTAGGATGTTCCCATTCTATTTGAGAAATATGATTTCCCCAATTCATCTTAAAAGAAGTTGTGCACTACCTTGCCTTCAAAAATTCTCGGTATGAGCTCCTTGATTCCTAACTTCCGAGCCTTTATACATAAAAAGACATACAATGAAATTACTACTTAAACATATTTTTTTTATATAGTTATACACCATCATATAAGTGTGTAAAATATAATATCATTCCTTTTAAGCTATAGAATTCGACCATTAAGCTTCTCACATGGTTACTTCCTTACCATTCACATTAGCTTCTCTTTTGCATTTTCTAAGGCATTTA
>JAOTAY010000005.1:38125592-38144734 GCA_025629805.1 Erythroxylum baracoense
ATTTAAGTCCCTTAACTTTTAACAATTTGCAAATAAGCCCTTATGTGCATCAACTTTTCCAATTAAGCTTTCTAAGTATTCAATAAGTCTATAAATCATGTCTAATCACCTTTAAGGCATTAGAACACTTTTAATTCGACCACCATAGTCATATCCATCCAATGGACTTAATTTTTCACCCTTAAAAGCGTATATGTCGGAAATCTCCAAGATTTTGCATACTGATGAACTCTAAGTTTATGTAAGGATATATAACATTTTATATCACTGGCATACATACCAACAGGATTCAAATACATCTTTGAACTCATCACAACTATGTATATATTAATATACAGTACTATCTCCAAATATAGCACAATACAAAAGCTCAGAGAGTCCGGCGTTACAAGTAAAGCAGAATCCATAGGTACTGAAACTTTCAGACCTACACCAGCACCACAAGCAGCACCAGCTCAACCAACTACACAGGCCAAGCCTACTTTAGGACCTTGGTTTACTTTTGACGATCTTGCCCCAAAGAAATAAAGAGATCACTTACATGAATTTGATGCATGAATAGATCTTCAAATGACTCGACCGAATAATACTTTACAAGATATTTTGTTTGAGTGTACGCTCGTTTCACTGATACTTTGAGGGAAAGATGGCAAAGTATTGACGACTATCAAAGAATTCAGTATATCCAAGACATTACAGCCAGAGCTCGTCTTGGAATTATTCATAAGGAATTTATTGGTGACTTTTAGCTTATAGATAAGCAGATCTGTCAGGAGTATTTTGCAATGAAATGTTATTCACTTGACAAGCAAGATTTACAGAAGCATTTTAAATGTTTGATGGAAATGTATTATCTTTTAAATGGATGGAATAATGTTAATCTTCGATATACTTTTATCTCGTCCCTTTTTGATCAATTGCAACCAGAGCTACAACGGACCATTGTTTCCTTACAAAGGGATATTGGTAATATATCTCTTGGAGAAATCTACCAGCTTGCTTTAGCCTCTCTTGATAAGCTTTGTAATCAACATGCCTTATTCAAGAACATCGTTAAAGGTGATCCACTTCTCAAATAGGCTTGCAAGAAGCATTATCTTCAAATTAAGTGCAAAGATAAAAAGAACTGTGATTGTAGCAACAAGAAGAAATCCCATCACAATCAGGTATATCGTCGACAAAAGTTACGTAGACCAATGGAAGGTTACAAACCCTTCAGGAAAACTTATATGAGAAAAGATGGAACAAAACGAAAGTTTGTTCGATTCTTCAAGAAGAAATCTCATCATTCTCATAAAGTTGATCGATGTTTCCTTTGCAAAGAACCAGGACATTTTGCACCTACCTGTCCTCTCAAAAGCAAAAAAGATGTTAAGTTATTGGAGCAAATGCAATCAATCTTGCCCATTCATTCTTCTAATAACTTTAAAGATCTTATTAAGGAACAATTTACTAAAGATGACGACACTAAGTTTGTTATTTCTATTACGATCCCTGATGATGAATCCTCTATCTCTCTAGGGGATGATTCTCTATATATGTTACAGTAGACCTGCATGAAATTAGATCATACTCCAGCCTAACGACCATATGTCCAAATCCAACTCTTGAGACAAGACAAGTACGATCGACCCATTAAAGCTATTGGATTTATGAATACTGGATCCAACCATACGATTATAAAACCTAACATTTTACCTTGTAAGGCATGGAACTCACATGATGAGTACTTTACTACTGCAGATGGCAATTCATTCAAGATCGGGCTTATTACAAAGAGAAACATTGGGATACAGTTCTTTCCACAGTGTACAGTTTGGACTAAAGTAGTTGACAGCAATCTACCCAGCCCAGATATTCTTATTAGTATAGAAGTATACAGCAAAGCCTCACCTTTACAAATACTACCTATAGGCCTCAGGTATCGATCATTCTATAGTCCTTACACTGAAGTGAAAATTGTGTTTAAACTTTCTCAAGTTCCTACACCATATGCATCATTAAGAGACAAACTGTTAAACTACTGTCCTGAATCGCATGCACGGTTTTCTCATCCATATCCTCTTTGAAAAAATGCTGACTTTTTCATAAGTCTACCCTTCAAAAAGAATGAGGATACCAATCTTACGAGAGCTACACATCCAGGGATGAACCCTGATGACCTTAAACTCGCACAAGATGAGTGTCCTATCCTGCTGAAGCAAGGACTCATTGAGCTCACAAAGTCAAATTGGACTTGCCAGGCATTCTATATGAACAAACATTCAAAGCAAAAACACGGTAAAAAGAGATTGGTGATTGATTACAAGCCTCTGAATGCATTCCTGCAAGATGACAAGTTTCCTCTTCCTAAGATCAGTATTCAGGTACTATTTATAAAAGAAGCTATTATCTTTTCCAAGTTTGATCTTAAAGTAGGATTTTGACAATTGGGTGTTCACCAGACTGAGTAGTACAAAACTGCTTTCTGCATTCCCAATGTACCAATGGACTGTTATGTCATTTGGACTTAAAGTTGCCCCATTATTGTTTCACAGAACCATGACCAAGATCTATGAGCCTATCCTCCACAGTACAATCATTTATATTGATGACATTCTCTTCTTCTCAAAGACTTATAAGGAACATCAGGCCTTACTTCAGCAATATTTAGATCTTACTAAACAGTATGGCATCATGCTTTCATCCTCTAAAAGCATCATTGGTACAAAGGAGACTGAATTTCTGGGTATGCATTTCAAAGATGGATTCTACCAACCTGGTCCATATGTTGCACAAGAGCCGTTATACTTTCCTAATGAAAATCTCAATGTGAAACAGATACAACAATTCTTCAGGATTGTTAATTACATCAATAAGTCTATACCACATGTGGCAGCTTACACTTCATGCCTATCCAAGTTATTAACATAATCTACCCTAGCCTCTAGATATTTTTCTTCCTTTTTCTCGTTATAAATATCTTCTTCCTCTTCAACGAGGTATCTTCTTCTCAACCCTTTATCTTTTAAAGTCTTTGTTTGTCAAGTTCTTATGGCTCATCAAACCCTTTCTGCCATCACAAAGAAATACTTTCCTTCCATTGCTAGAACACTTACTAATGTTTCCAAAGTTGCCTCACTTGCTCATAAGAGTTTTTTTTAATTATCTACATCATTTTCTTAGTGACTAACTCTTTTAGTAGCCCCACAATGTTCAACCTCAAAGCACCTTACTTCAATGTGACTTTTCTTCATGACCCCCTTTCTGAAAACACATTATGGTATCTTTGGGCACTTTCTGCCCTCTATACTTATGTCATCACCTTATCCCCTCTTCAACTCTACCAACATCTATGTGACATAAACAACGAAAGGTCTTTGTTATGGACATTTCTTGAGTGGTTTCAACCACTAGATCAATTGAAGCAACAATGTTCTATGGTTATTTCACAACAAGTCTATGGAAAGCTTTTGCTAGAAGATAATCTACTCATTATTTCTTCATCCTTCATCGTCCATATCGTGAAACATATATTGGTGCCCTTTACACTAAAGACCACGTCCATTTTTATCATACTTCATTATATTGTCCATGATATCAAGACAATGTGCTTTAATCTCTTAAAGATTTTCTCAAAGAGATTAATCATTTTCTTGATACACCGATCATTTCCTCCTCTATTGGATCTTATCAAGGTGAATTTATTCATGGTGAACCAGAAGCACCAGAAGTTGACATATCAGGTTCCAATAACCCTCAATATGACACAGAAGAATCAGTCTTAGACTTTGCAAGACCTTCTCAGCCTCTTGACTCAGTCTTTCAAGATGATCAAAACCCTAATGATAATTACAGTCCTAATGAAATGAGTTAAATCAATTCCTACCCAATAACCATAATAATTTGATTTTGATATGCGTATATATCCGTGTAAAACAATGAAATATTTTTGCTAAGTATCTTATTAATAAGAGTTAAATAGTAATTAAATAATATTATATTTAAGAGATAATTATATAACATTTTAAGATTTTTCTCAATTCATTATTTAAACTTTTAAAATTTTCAACTTTATAAACCTTTTACAATTCAGTTCAAAAATAACACGTATCTACTAAATACTATCTAAAAATTAATATTTTGAATTAAATTGTTACAATTTTAAAAAGTTAATCTTTCAATTCAAAAAATTAAAACACTTTAAAATTAATTATCCAACATAAGTACCATGTATAAAGTAATTAATTTTTAGCCGTCCAAAAGTAACTTGCAATGGTTTTATATCTTTGTAAGATAAAATTCAAAATATTCTTATTAGAGAATATTATATCCATATTAGACAGAATATCATATCTTAAAAACCTTTATATGTATTATTATTGAAGTAAAAATTTAGCTAGTATCTTTATTAACAAATTAACAAGCTCCCAAAATATATATTTTATGATTCTGACATTTTAAAGGAGCATATACTGTACAAAGAACTGATATTACAAGCAATTTGTACCACATTACACCAGCAACCACTATTCCTCTTCAGTATCTCATGAATGATGCAACCTCAGCAGCGCTTGATGAAACATGTCAACGAATTGGTCATCCTATCAGAACAGTGAGTGACATGACAATGTCAGTACAAACGGCATCGGTAATTAATAATCAACACCAAGCAATTGCATAAGGATACAGCGCCTAGCACATAGGCAACAAAGCAAATTTGCACTGGTAGCAGAACTGCAGACGATAACGTAAAAATTCATGCAACTACACCTGTACCATTAGGTAAGGGAAGCAAGGGCATTTTTAAGTGCAAAGATATTTGTAAAGAAGCAAATGGGTCATTAAGAAGACATTTAAAACAAGCATGCATGACGAATCCGTTGTGGGGAACGAAATAAGCATAGTTAAGTTGCATTTCTAAATTACAATTTCGAAAACGTACAAATCTCAATTGTAGACGAGAACAGTTCAAAGGACCACAACTATCTCGATTAGGCATCCTTGAGAAATTTTCTAGATTGTGCCTCATACTTCGGAACATAGTACTCCCCATATGAGATTAGTAACATGTAATGCATTGATTACAAGTTCTATATCTTCTTCAACGTAAGATTTCACGTTAGGATACATATGATGTGGCAACTACGAAAAAAAATGAAGATGATATTTCCTAACATTAGAATATGTACCTAGCAAAAGTGCAACTATCCAACACATAGCATACTGTCAATCATAAAGATACCACAAAAGATCAATGCATAAGATAAGGAAAGGTTCACACTTCAGGCATTAACACCATAACACCTCCAGAAACATAGAAGAAGAACTTACCTGTACAAGCATTAAAAGTGCATCACGGACTTTTTCTCTGGTAATCAATGGTTGAGAAGTAGTGGTAGGAGTCAGAGAAGGTGGTGGGTTGGGAGGTGGAAAGGGTTGAAGCATTGGGGTGCCATATGGACGTTGCAGACTTAAAAGAGGATGAAGAGCAGGAGCAAAAGCAGGAGCAGGAACAGGAGGTAGAGTTGAAGAGACAACTGGTACCATCTCTGACGGGGGTGCAAAAAATGTAGAGGGTTTCACAAGATTAGTTATCCGATTGCCAGCAGTTGTTGGATCATGACTGTTGTGCATGGCCATTGTAGCATTTAGTGACAAAGAAAGTGCTGGTGCTTGTGCTGAAGGTGCAGTGGAAGCAGCGGCTGGAATGTGGGAGGACAATGCAACAGAGGGCTGTCTTGAAATTGCTACATTAGGTGCACTACTTCCAACATTCAAAGCCATCTGCATCAATATATTGATGAATTCATCCAAGAACACACTTTTGGGACCATAAAAGGCCAAATATGCACATAATGAAACCAAACAAAAATGTCATTAACCACCATCTATGCTCACATCGATTACTTTGTGAACGTATTTGGAACATCTACAAATTCTCTCATCATGAATTGGTAGACAGCCTTGCTACACGGAAATGCTTGCAACAATAGTTTTCCAATTGCTCATCCATAATGCGTTATGACAAGGAACACAAGGATGCTGATAATAGACCCGAAAATCTTGAGTTCTTCTTAACCTCATTTCATCACATTCTATCATTCCTTTCTATTGGTTATAGAACTATACAAACTGCTTATATTAGATTAATTACAGTTTGACAGCCTTTTGTTTAGATACATCACTTGGATAAGGATATTTCATTATAACCTATGATACAAGATAACAGTTTCCCACATCAATAATGAATACATAATTGCTGTAAATTGACAAGTATCCCATCTGATCCTCCACATCAGCCAGAACTTACATTAGTGTCAGTTTAATTACAAGAATAAGAGGTCAAGAGTACTTACATTAAAGGAGTTCTTAAATGAAGAATCCTCATGACCATCAGTGGCTGCAGAAGCAGTTGGTGATGGCTCCAATGGACCTTCAATGACAGATATGCTTGGGACAGCCTCAAGCTCTTCAAACTCACTACAGCTGTTCATAATTTATGAAAATACATTATAGAAGTAGAGACGGTAACATTGAACATTTTAAAATTGCACTAAGAAAAACTTTGAGCATCAATTAAGGTAAATCTTCAGCAAGTCGGATTGTGGAATTCTTTTAATAATCGTCAACTCCAGAGAAACAAGCGAGCCATCATTTGGCATATTACTTGAAATAAAAATAACACTCTCATTTCCCAATTCTTAAACCACATATGCATCTCAATTTTTGGCAACTTGCCTCTGATTCCATGATGATAACCAATGAGTTGAGCTTCTTTCAGTGATAGATACATTTCAAGGCAGAAAACAAGTTAATAAACATGTAGTTTAAAGAAAGTCCATAGAATGAGGTGATCTGGAGGTAGTAAACAGCTTCTGAGGTTGCATGTGAAACAAGTTTGCATTTTATATGTAGAAAGGAATTACCTTCCAACTGACATCACATTAGTTAGGTATCATGTCATTAAATTACCTCTTGCTGGCTGATACCTTTGCCTTGGGGGGAATCTTTGAGTATGCATTAAGAATCCTGTAAATAAGAAGACATTAATTCACCCATCAAGTATCAGTGCCATATTGCAAATACTAAAAAATTTCCAACTTCACATGCAGACACACATATGCTCATAATAGATCCAATTTCCTCTACCGTTCTGTCCCTCTAAAAGGTCGTATATTATAAAATACAGCTAGATTCGATAAAATCGTAAGATGAAATTGATCTTCACAGAAGGGAGTGATACTTTACTTTTTTTTTATTTTTTGACCATGAACATATTCATTATACAGAGCATCTTTAATGATTTCAGACTGAACTTTATGCAATGTACCAGAAAACACAATTTTCTTCTTTTATATTGTTCATAGGGAATTCCTTTTATCAATTATGCCATTCACTATTAGCTTTAAAAACCTCTCTTACGTTTTAATGCCCACTATGCCAGGTGTGCATTTTTAGCTCTATCATATTAGTGTCTAATTTTTTTCTTTATAGTCACAATGCAACTTACAACCTTCATGAACAAAATCTACTCTACTCAATTATAATACTAGCAGTATCCATATAGCATGCAGTAGGAATTTACATATTTTAAAAGTAAGAATAGACATCTAATTCCACCTAAATATGTTCAAGGAGTAGATAAATACCGGCTAAAGAGGTTGGCAACTTCCTCACATTCACGTGTATTATAAAACCAAATGCCATTAACTTCCTGGGCCGCATTCCGATACAACAGATATGGAACTTGTACTTCATATTCAAAATCTCCCAGTAGATTCTCTATTAGATTTTCTGTTTTGACGTGAATGATTGAAGAAATTTGTAGTTAACACCAAGAAGTAGAAAACATTCATTTCAATGACTGAAATTTTGAATTTTTTGCAAATAATTGATGGCAGTCTCTCTTTTGTCCAATAAAACCTTAACAGCTGCCCACCTATAGTCAAATTTACATTCACTCTAGAAGAGAAGAAGAATATGTGGACAGTGACTCTGACCTATACAAGAATGCTTCATAAACCTTGTATAAGAACGGCCAACAATAAATGATATAGATATTAATATTCTGAAAAAATGCGTGGGCTCCACAACAAGGTAACTTATATTCAAAAAATCCAAACCTGTATTCCGCCTATTCATCACAATAAATTGGAATCGAGGTTGTGTATTCCTTCAACAATCACAAAAAACAGACAAATGAATTAGTTAGTGGAACTTCAACATAACAAATGTAACCAAACCCTTAATAGTTTTTGGTAAAAGTTCAAAGAAACACACGAAAACCAACACAGAAGTACCTCTTAACCACAAATAGAGATCCTTCCACATCCTTTCTACTCTACAATATTAAGAAGTCAATCAAATAAATTAAGGAAAAGAACGCCAAAGATTGACATAAATGGGTGATGATGAAACAAAAGGATAACAAATTGCTTAGCTCTTCTAAGTACCACCTTGACCCCAAAAAGCTCTTAAACTTTGTTTCACCTAGCCACATCACATTACACGGTCACAATCCAAACACTCAAAAAGTAACATACCCACTGATTGGTCTCGATGTTAAACTCGTAGAAAGTGACATGCGCGGCGGTGATGAGAATCTCCTCGATGAAGGGATCGATTCTCTGAAGCACTGTGAGATTGAGCACCTTAGTGCCCTGTTGGTCGAGATTGGGCATCGGTTTAGCCGTGTGAGACATTGGATCTTCAAATTCAGAAACCCTAAACCCTAGAAAGTTCACCGAGATTTTCCTGTCTAATTTTTGCAGAAAATGAGGGCCTAAGGCTAAGCTATCAAGATTGATAAATAAACAGAATAACACTTTGGGCTACTCAAGTGGCGCGACGAAAACAGCTTCCAATTGTTTACCTTCGTTGATCAACTGGTATTGTGGGACCCTTCTTTTTGTTAATTTATTTGGTGTAGGAGTGCGAACCAAGCTAGTTCTATCTACGTTAAGGCATTCTCGCAACGAAACAACAAGGGGAGCCTGAAGGTGTTTACTGTTAATTAATTAAACATGGAAATTACATTTTCTGGAAATATATGAGTTCTTTTGAAAAAAAAAAAACAGAGTTCCACGGTCAAAAGTGGAACTTGGAAGGGAAAGCGGCTTGATATTGGAACAAATTCGAGCGAGATGGTTTTATACATAAAGGTGTCCCCAAAATTTTTAAATTTATTTATTTTTATTTAAAACGTGACTTGCTTACTGCTATATCAAGAATCTATTGTGGCCAGTTCAACTTGGACAGCAATATGGCTGCTACACTATGTGTATGGATTTACATACTGGAAATGATGATCAAAATACTTGATTGTATAATAAAAGCGGAAGACGTTTGTGATAATTTCAACTTCTCGTGCAACAATGCGACAATTTCCACTTTAGTGGACACAAAATAAATGATTTGCTCTTGTAAGTTACAAGAGGAAAGCAGGGAATTACAATACGAACATACAGAAACAAACAACATAACGAAGGTCAGAAACATGATCAGCGTTTCAAAATTTTAACGTTTTCGAATAGCCAGACCAGACATCACAACCAAAAACACGAAGACAATAACTGAAACAAAGGATGCCACAACTGCCCCGCTGGCTTTCTGGCAAAAGTCACCGAATTGTTGGCAGATGCCTAACCAGTTTGCACTTGAGTTGCCATTGTGAGCTAAGTAGACTATAGCCGCAGCAGCAGCTGAGGCTGCAGTATTCAGAGTTAGTGCCACCTGTAAGTTGTTATAGGACAAATGGTGTTAAAGTTCAGCATTGATTGGTAATTAGTTTAAATTAATGATTTTGAAGACTACCGTATCCAAAATAAGGAGAAGGAAACGTGGTCCAACAGCAAATGGGCGAATGATGGTCACAACGGAGAAAGGAAGGGAAAGGACCAAGTATCCGCCAACAATTGCCATTGCTATGACAAAGAATCTGTAGATAAATTTAAGCTAGCTGTTGGTTAAGGTTCTCATGAGGAGTAATAAAGCATCTTGCATGAACCGTAAAAGTAGTACAATGACTTACTGAAAGGTGGGAAGATCGTCGTAGCTAGCTTGGAATTGGAAGAACTGAGTGAAGAATGGGAGAGTCTGATCACTAGTGCCCATAGTACCTGCAGCAGCTAGAGCGGCACTTAAACCTCCAAGCCTTAAAAGGAAGTCGAAAATGGCAATCCCCTTTTTGTATCCTGTAGCCTTTTCATGTTTAAGGCCTCCTATCAGAGGTGCTTTCCCTTTATCAGCAGCACTTGACTCGGCAGGGATGTGAATTTCAGTTGACATTTTGGTCCAAAAATTAAGACAGGATAAAAATCGTGTGTTGTGATGAGGATAGAGAGACTCAAAAACGTGTGATGAGACGGGCTCAAAATTTTAGGCTTTTATATACATGTATATATGGAGAGAACCAAGAGGAGTCAGTTGATTAGCTTTCTGTTCAGAATTGCATACCAAAAAGATTGTCATTTTATAAACTTCCTTTCATGAAATTTGGTTAAGAGGAGTTGTTGCTAATGATTTCCATTTCGGTTACGTATAGTTTTAAACTTAAAAAACATGTTTCCTAATACTATACTAAGCCAGTTGCATCAGCGGACAATTGTACATTAGTTGATACATGAACTAAAAGAATTAAGTTGACCAACTGATCCTAACAACTCAATCAAGGACTTGTTCAAATGTCTTCGGTTGGATGATTAAGAATCCCTTGAATTATGTCTGAATTTGAATATAGTTTATTCCTGTAAATATTTAATAGTTTTATTAACCAGGTCTAATGGATGAGACTTGAGAGCAGTTTTCATAACTTGTTTACATGTACTGAAGTAATAATATTTAATTAGAACTTGATATTAAAGTGGAGTGAAAATAAGTTTTGACAAACAAAGTGATAATTAAATTCAAAGAATGTAAATATTAGTATTATTATACCAAGGATGTCAAAAATTATAACAAATGAAAAGTATACACGATAATTAAGGATCTTAATATGGAATGAAAATAAGTTTTGACAAACAACATGATAACTAAATTGGACCTAATTATAAAGTTTGAGAAACTTTAGAAATAAAATACGAGATATTTGATTTTATTAAAATTAATTTAATTATAATTAGAATATGATTTTAATTATAATTAATGATTTTAATTTTAATAAAAAATACAAAAATCCTAATGGTTTTCCTATTAATAGGAAGAAAAGATAAAGATGCTAGCACTCTTATTTTCTTCCTCTCAAAAGGTGTTGAGAAGTTGTTGTGTAGATACCATTAGAGACTAGACTATTAAACAACTTGTGGTTGACACGATGAAAATTTTGTCAAAAGATTTCAACAGGAAATATGAATCAGGTATGATTTCCTACTTTACAATTCGTGTTTTTATTCAAGTTATGCAATTATCAAGATTCAATCAGAAACCGTAAAATTTTGTTTTCTTATATGCTCATGATTCGATCACGGTTAGTTTCTAACAGTATGATGACTTATAATGTTTATCCTTATTTAAAAGATGTGTTGAACAAGTGAGAGTTTATTGTTCTTTTCTTTTTGGTGAAAGATGGTATTGGAAAAGGATATATACCATACCACACCTTGCTTTTTTGTTACATTTATATACTTCTTAGCACTTCAGTTGATATGGTACAGACAATTAACCAAAATACGCAACAAGCACAAGGAAGGAAGCTGAAAGCGACATCAAAGACTCTGTAATGGTAAATAACAATGATACGTATTGCATCATAAACAATTATAACAATCATACGATAGGGGCGACATGTCGTTCTCGAGAATTATCTTGTACTATTTATTAGTTGTTGTAACGAACTTAATAATCAAAGAAAAATCACGGAAGTTTGTTGTCCTTCTATGTCTCCTTCATCTTCTCTCTAAAACATTACAATTCAGAAAACTTCATGCTCACTTTCGTAGCTAGTGTATGGGTGAGTTAAAATATTCATAACGGTTGGTATTAGAGTGAATGACCCTCAGCAAGGCTAAATGGCAAAAAACATGAAAGGAGCGAAGGTACACCACTTAGAAGAAGGAATGAAGAATCTACTGGAAGATCAAATGAGGAATGAAAAATAGATCAATGAAATCAAGTCAATGTTCTAACAACTCCTGCAAAATATGGGAAGAGACGATATCGAGGTCACCACAAAAAATCTAGGAGATGGTGGAAACTACACCGTACTAACTAGATTAAACAAAATATACTTTCGACGTTTGATGGAATAGGAGTAAAGAGTGGGATCAATCGATGTGAACAATTCTTCATAATTGACCACATATTAGAAGAACTTAAGATGAGAATAGTTTCCTTGCACATGGAAGGTATAACGCAAGAGTGGCACCAATTAATGATCAGAAGCCGACAGGAAGGAGAAAGAATGAAATGGGAAGAATTTTTAACCATACTGAGATAGAGGTTCGATGAACATATATTCAAGGACCCTATTGGTGATCTGAAGGAACTAAAATAAAAAGGACTTGGTATTACAATATTGTGCTCAATTCGATAAATACTCAAATAAGCTATCACTGCTAGAAGCATACTTAGTCGGGTTCTTCTTGAAGGGTCTTAAACTTGTATCGGAACTTAAGATCAAGATGATAGACCCTCAAATGCTCCAATAAGCCTACTCCCTTACCTAGAAACAAGAAGTGATAATATTTGTCAGCATCCTCGTATACTTTGAAAGAGGAGTTAAACCTGTGGGACAAGTGGAAGGAGGGCATCAACCTCATATAAGGGTACGAATCACACAATAGCCCCATTTAAACTCCATTAAGAGGCAAGATTACTCTCCACATCTGGAAACTAAGGAATCACTAGCAGGCCCAGCTATGACAAAAGCCCACGAGGAACAAAAGCAACAAGTAGCAAGGAATTTGATGAGAAGAGAGCTAAGGGATTATGCTTATAGTGTATGATAAGAAGTACTCTTTGAGATATAGGTGAAAGAAAAGGCAATTCTAGTTATACATGGTAAAAGAAGAGGAAGCAAATGAAGGAGAACAAATGAGTGAGGAGTAAGAGGAAGGAGCACCCTTCAATCCTATCAAATCCTTCAAAACAATATGGGAATTAAAAGACCAAGAGGAGTACAAGCAATTGAGAATCATGGGGAGTCACCAAATGAAGCCTCTGCACATCTTAATAGACAACAAAAGTGCTCACAACTTCTTGGATGAAAAAATGACCAAAAAGGGGAACGTGGAAGTACTCAAAATACCTCCCTTGAGCATCACAATAAAAGGTGGTTTAAAATTGAACTATAGACAATTGTGCAAGAATTTTACTTGGAAAATGCAAAGTTGCAATTCACTGAAGATGCATTGATTGGTTGCAATATGGTCTTAGGAGTTCAGTAGTTGACAACCCTCAAATATATTATGTAACTTTAGGATGCGCACTATGGAATTCCAATAGGAAAGCAAGGTGGTGAAACTAAAGGATAAACCTAAAGAAAAAGCTAGAGAGTTTTCAAGAAAAGGTTTACATAAATTAACAGAAAATTCCAGTAAAAGAACATTATCATGTTCCTCTATCATACATTGTGACATTCCATGTTCGGGGCTAGACCCCAAAATAATGAATTGAGAGTATAGTGAGAAATTAGAAATGCATTTCATACTCATGCATCATAATATATTCACACACATGTGAATATTTATTTTTGATACATTAAACTAATTGTACATGCATTCATTGACATTTTTCAGGTATGATTGATTGATTAAAATATGAATTGTGACTTATTTGCGTTAAAATTTTATTTGGAGACTATTAGTATTATTTCAAAATTTTTGGTGAATTTTAGAGAATTTCCAAAATTTTGGGGTTTTTTTAAAAAATAAATAATAATATAGACTAATGGGAGTGTGACATGTGGCAGCCTCACATGTATGACAAATGGGTTACATGTATGGTGCCACGTGTAAGGTAAAAAAAACAAACAAAGAGAAGAAGAACACTTCTCTAACTCTTTAGGTGTTATTCACTGAACATTATCTAAGTCTCTTCTTTGAAAATCCACCACCGAAACTTGTTATGCAATATCACTATTGCAATTTTTGCTGAAACATCAAGTAAGTTGTGTTTAAGTTTTCTGGATGTTGTATAAATGGATTTGATGATGGCTAGTGTTAGAGATGAATACATGCATGAGAAGGTTAAGCAGTAGCATTTCAGTGAATGCATGTGTTAAATGACTTAGATGAGAAATTGAATTTGTGAATGTAGGAAAATAACAGAAAGTGTATTAATAGCTTGTGATACTTTGAGTAGATAATTCACGTTGCTCTGTTGTTTTGCATGAATGTTTAGAAATGATGCTAAATGAGTTTAGAGCTAAAGGAAAAGTTTATGGTGAAATCGTGATGTGGGAAAAGCATTAAATGGAACGTGTAAGGTGAAGTGAGAGGGAATGTAAATTTGTATAGTGCAAAAAAATATGGAAGTGCATAAGTTATATAAAAAAAACACAGCAGAGAGAGAAAGTGTATGTGTAAATTTCGGATTTTTGATGTTTGAATTTAATCTTGAATCTTAAGTTGTTTTTAGAGTAAGTTGACTTGGAATGGGAGTAGAAATATGAGAGTATAAATTAGAGATGATGGGGTAAGTACAAGAGGGGAAGAAGAGTAAAGAAATCTGCAGTTTACAGTGAAAAAGAAGAAATCTACGCTTTAGAGAGAGAAGAGAAGAGGAGTTGCACCCAAAGGTTTTGTCCAAAACCGAACTGTGTTGATTCGTTTAGCCACAACTTTGTCATCCGATCACCAAATGACTTGGAACTTAAACCAATAGACTCATAAGACATTGTTCTTTCTCTCCATAAAAATTTAGAGCTATCTGAACTGATTTGAAAAAGGATTGATTGAATCAAAGTGAGGGAATGTGCTGGGATGTTATGAACTGGAGAATTTTCATTAAATATACTTCGGTATTTTCATTATATCTTGATCTGTAGATTTAGAAATGAGTTTCTTCTTAATTCATATTAAAATTGACACTTATTTCTACAATTTTCTTGAAGAGGTAGAAATTTAATTCGGTCTCTAAGACTTTTAAAATTGGCATGAAATTGAATCTTAGCTTAGGCTGTAGCACTACCAGGGACAGAAATCATGTCCAGTAGTTATTGAATAAAATGCATTGATTTAAGCCAAATTAGACTAAGGTGTCTTCACCAAAGTTGTAGCTTATTCTATTATATTTAAATTGGTATAAATTTTGTAATTTTTTGATATTGTAATTGAGAGATATGAGTTATACAACTTGACTGCATGATCATGCTCTAGCCAAAATTCCAAATGTACATAGTCTGTGGTATTTTGAGCATAACTTATAGAATAATAAACCAACTTTTATGATCTTGGTATCATTATAAAATTAATACATATAGGAACAATTTTCTAGAAGAAAGTATTATAGAAATACATCATTTTCTTGATCTTAATGCTTATGCAAAGTTGACCCAAATGAGGTGCTTTTAGCAAAAGCTGGAATAGTGATTTAGTGTGTGAATTTTGGCACAATTGGATTACCATTGATATGTTCATCAATTTGTTACAGAAATATACCCGAGAATTTGTCATTGCACATGCATGATACATGATACCTTTTGATATATATGTGTTTACCTAGTTACATAAGCAGTATAGTAATGTAAAATTGTTTTAATGTATATAGGAGAGCAAGTAGCGCAATTGCTTCCGGATATCACCAGAACGTCAAGGCGATAGGCTTAAGGGAGCAATTGTAAGTAACCTAAGATGGTCTCACTTTAATTTGATCTGATCATTACTGAATTGAATTTGATATTTGATGAATATATACTGATTGTGTACTGAATTCCGGACAATACTTATCCGAGGCATTTCATGCATGTGAATATTATTGGAAGTGCTACTTGTATGTGAATAAGTGCCTGTTTGGTTCAACTTTTAGAGGGTGAAAAAGTACTTTTTTTCACCACAAAAGCTATTTTTAAGAAAAATGGGTGTTTGGCCGTAAAATCCAAAAGCACTTTTTTAATTGAAATGGCTTTTTAAAAGCTAAAAGATAGCTTTTTAAGAAGCCTAAATTTAGAGCTTTTCAAAAAAGCCCCTCATTTTAGCTTTTTCAGGTAGACTTTTTTGCGTCGTTTATGTTTACAACGCAAAACCCTCCGTGTCGATGTTGGTGAAAAACATTTGAACTTTGAAGTTGATAATGGCAAAAGGAGAAGATGTAGTGACCAGGAAGAAGAACAAAGCGAGAAGAAGGAGAATGAACCAGGACAAATCAAGTGTGTCTGCTCGTGTTGCTTCCACAATCGCCTCCAAAAAGCGTCGTTTGTCTGGAAAACTCCGTAAGTGCTAGGTACACCTATACCATCAATAAAGAAGCAAATTTAAGCGTTGCGCTTTGTTGGCAATTCGTTTTCTTTACGAGTTTTACTAAGAGACAGCCTCTTTCCCATGTCTTTATATCTGATTTTTTCTGTGTTTTTTAATCGTGAGTGAGGGTATAGATGATAAGAATTTTGAATTTAAGATCTGATTCTTCACGTTGTTTTTGCAAACCCATCTTCTCAAGGGAACTTCTCAAGGGACACACCCATCTTCTCAAGGGAATCTTCTGTGCAGTTGTTTTGCAAACCCATCACAAGTGAACAAAACTTGCCATTCGATTAATTTTTGATTTGTGGACAAGCAGAATCGAGGTGGGCGAATCTTTAGAACAAAGATTGTTTATCGGGTTATCAGTCTTCTGTATGTACGTGTTTTGAGAATTTGGTGAATTTGAGTGTGCTTTGTCATATCTAAAAAGAACAAAAGCCTAGTGATATCTGTAAATTCACATCAGATTGTATTAGTAATAAGAGTATTTTGTTGTTCTGTGTAGAGGATATCTTCGAGGCGTTTAACAGATGGAAATTCAGAGAGCCTCCCGTTGATGATGCTATTAAGAAGGTTAATGAAAGACCGATGATTTGGGACTGTTAGTATAGGGATGCTTTGTTTCAACTCTCAAAGATTCATTTGTTTTTTTAGGTTAAATTAATGTGCACCTATTATAAGAAACACGATGAAACTGAATTGCCAGATCCATACTATGGTGGACCACAGGGATTTGAAAAAGTATGCCTCATATTTTCAATCAAATTGTGCAGGTTTAATCATGATTTCTTTTGTTAGATTGTTGAAATTCTTGAGTTACAATGACAATGGTTTGTAAAACTCTAAAATGTGAAACGAAGTTTCGGGATTGAGATATGGTCACATATGACTTGTCAAATAGTAGCAGTGGAATAATTAAGTTGAGGTGAGTTAAAGCAATATGTTGCCATGAAAGTTGAACGGCATGTCTCAGGCCTGTTTCAATTTAATTTCAAACTTGACATGAGAATGCTTCAGGCAGGATCTTGTCTCTGAGATGCATATCTGACTGTTGAGTTTGGTTTAGCAAATAATTTCTTTTAATTCATTGTTTCTTTGCATGTGCACAGTTGTGCTTGCTTGCACTATTTTTCTTCATAAGTTAATTTCTTTTTTAGCTGTAGCTCCTGTTATCAAAGACCATTCAGTGTGGATCTGACTTGAATAATGCTTTCCATATCTCTTCAATCTTTGGGCCATGATGTTGCCTCCATATACACTAAAGCAAATTTTGCTATCTGATTTCATTTTTTAACCTGCTCGCTTGACTACTCCATGATATATGCATCGTTCATTGCATAAGTCCCCCTCCTGATGTATGGATGCTGGTTTTATCAGTAGAGCCTACAAGTTTCTCCTATCAACATGTTGGTCCCCCTAATAAAGATATATTGGATTATTGCAGGCTTTCCAGTTTTATTATCAAATTTGATTAAATTTCTTGTTGAAACTTATAAATTTTTTGTCCGTTGATACTAGCTATATTTTTCAGGTTTTGGACCTTCTTGATGATGCTTGTGATTCGTTGCTAGACTGCATCTTGGCATGGAACAGGGACTTGGGAAGTTAGTGACTCGTTGGTTCTTTTAGTATAAGGATTAAAAGAAAAGGAATGACCTGTACCAAGTGCTTGTTGAACTTGGTTTAATATACTTTAAAAATTATTTATATACATAAATAATTTTTATTACAAAATAAAGTATAGTTAAAATTAATAAAAGTGCTTTTTATTTTTATGTTGCCAAACAGTCTACTATATAAAGCTCTTTCAAAAAGTTTGTTTTTTTAATTGACAGCCAAACAATCAACTGGCTTCTTAGAAAAGCTTTTCTCAAAAAGCTCTACTAACAAAAGCTCTACTAATATAACACTACAAGAAAATTGCGTAATAGCGTCGGAAATAATAGAAAAAAAGTCGTCGATAATTACCGACAGAAAGTCACAACTCCGTTAGAAAATAGAATGTTTTACCGACGGACAATAAATCCGTCGGAAATACTGTAGGAAAAAATTTCGCACAAAAATCTCCGACAGAAAATAGCGACGCCAAAAGTCACGGTGACGGGAAAAAATGCGGGAATCGTTCCTGCAATTTAATTGCTTTGCCATTTACCGACGGTGGAAGAACCGTCAGTATTTAGCTTCCAGTTACTGACAGTATAACATACCGTCGCTATATCTTCGAGCAATATACCGACAAATAGTCTTTTCTGTCGGTAAATTGTTAACAGACGTCGTCGTGTCAATGAGGAAGGGACAGTACACCGACGAAAAAGTGTTTCTGTCGGTAACTTTACCGACGGACGCCCATCTACCGTCGATAAATATTTTATGAACAAATGTTACCGACGGTAATAATATGCTGTCGGTAATCTTAGCGGCGCATACCAACGCCAGTTGATCTTACCGTCGGAAAATATCGGTAGCAAACCTAGTTTGTCGACGGTATTGCTTATCCGTCGGTATTTGAGTTTCTACTCTAATAAAATTGCTGCGCTTGTACCGACGGTACGCCTATCCTCCGTCGGTAAATGTTTTATGAACAAATTTTACCGACGGTATCAATATTCCGTCGGTAATCTTACCAGCGGAAACCAACGGTAGATGATCTTACCGTCGAAAAATGTCGGCAGCAAAACCTAGTTTTTCGACGGAATAAATTATCCGTCAGTATTTGAGTTTCTACTCGAATATAAATGCCGCACTTTTACCGACGAAAAGGTA
>JAOTAY010000005.1:38172389-38187458 GCA_025629805.1 Erythroxylum baracoense
TGGTGTATTTTTTATTTCAATAAAATATTTTATTTTTATTTATTCTTATAAAATTTTCATTTTATTTATTATATTCCAGTTTTATAGTTGTTCACTACCAGTTGAGCCTCTAAACTTTAAACCTTTCCTTCGACCAGTTCGATGTCCAGTCCGGTTTTTAAAACATTGGCAAATATTATGTTCCCTGTTAGCCGAACTAATCCTAAGCCCCTAAGACCTTAATGAAGAATAAGGATTGCTATTATTCAATGAACAATTTTCCTCACACTTTTTGACAAAGTAAGTGCAGATATTTATACACAGGAAAAACTATCTATAGCAATGTACATTAATTTCATATTTGCAACAACTAATTTTGAATGATCTTGCTTGATTTTAGGCTAAATATGCTCTGTTTTGTTTTAGCCTTGATTCTTGCAATATGTCTTCGTACGCCCCATAAGATTGTGCTTCCATCACCAAGCCCAACCTTGTTTCTCAAAAGTTCTATTCTTTTTCTGGACAATGGTTTTGTCAACAAGTCAGCCAATTGATCTTGTGTATGAACATGTTGAACTTGGAGAGAGCCACGTTGAACAAGATCACGCACAAAGTGAAGATCAATTTGTATATGTTTCATGCGTGAATGTAGGACTGGATTGAAACTTAGGTGTGTAGCACCAAGATTATCACACATTAGTAAGGGGGCTGTTTTGAGTGGAAAACCCAGCTCATAAAGAAGAGCCAGAAGCCACATTGTCTCGGATGCCGCATTGGCAAGAGCTCGGTATTCAGCTTCGGTGGTGGATCTTGCAACTACTTTTTGTTTCTTTGAACTCTATGAGATGGGATTTGGGCCTATGAAACTGATATAGACAGATGTGGAGGTGGGGTCATCAACATTTCTAGCCCAATCTACATCGGAATAGGTAACTAAGGTTGGAGATCCAGTTTTTTTTAGTTGTATACCATGATAAATGGTTTTCTTTAGATACCGAAGAAGCCTTTTTGTTGCTGTGAAGTGAGTGGTGGTAGGTTTGTGCATGAATTGAGATAACTTGCTGACTAAGAATGAAATATCTAGATGTGTCAAAGAAAGATACTGTAGGCTGCCAATAATTCTTCGAAATTCTGTGCTATCCACATTTGGTGTGCCATCAATTAACTTCAGAGATTGAGTTGTTGAAAGTGGAGTGGAGACATCTTTAGCACCACTCATGTTAGTGTTGGACAGTAGCTCACGAATGTACTTGTGATGGGAGAGAAAAAGTCTTACTTGAGTAGGTGTAACTTCCACACCTAGGAAGTAATGAAGGAGACCTATATCATTGAGAGAAAAATAATCTCCAAGTTGTTTGATAATTGAGGCTACAAAATTGTTGTTATTTCCTGTAATAACAAGATCATCTACATATGCCAGAAAATAACAGATTATAGAGTGCTTTCTATAAATAAATAACGACCAATCATCTCTAGAATTTTCAAACCCAAGCTCAAGCAACACATTTTCAGTGTAGTGTACCAAGCCCGAGGGGCTTGTTTGAGTCCATATATTACTTTTTGAAGCCTGCAAACATGATTAGGTTTAGATGGATCTTTGAACCTCGGGTGTTGCAGCATATAAACAGTCTTAGACAATGCACCATATAAAAAGGCATTATTAACATCCATTTGCCTAAACTCCCAACCATTCACAACAGCAATAGACAAAATGATTCTAATTGTAGTTGGTTTAATTACTGGACTAAAGGTCTCTTTGTAATCAAGCTCGGGACGTTGATTATATCCCTTTGCAACTAAGCGGGCATTGAATCGATCTACTGACCCATCAGATTTCCTCTTTACTCGAAACACCTATTTGCAACCTACTGGATTACAGTTCAAGGGGGTGGTACTAAATCCCAAGTGCCATGTTTCATGAGAGCTATAAGCTCGTGTGACATTGCATTCTGCCAGTGTGGTTGAGACAAGGCTTGAGTTACACAAGTTGGTTCAATGGATTCAGGGAGTGGATGTTTAGACACAGAATTGAGTTGTTTAGGTTTAAAGATTTGGTTCATAGATCGAGTGGTCATTTGATGGAATCAGTGAACCAATGGTGCAAATGGGTTTTGATTAGTTAGGTTTTGTGAAATTTTTTTTGGCCTAGTGGTGTGGAAACAGATGAGGGGTGAGACACTGATGTGTTTGAATCATTGTCACAAGAGTTTGGATTAGAATTAGGAGATGATAAGTTCGAGGAATTATGATCTAGGTTATCAGATGAAATAGGAAGAACAGAAGAAGGAGAGTTGAGAGAAGTACTTAAGGAGGCTGCGTCGATAGCAGCTACACTTTTCAGAGTTGTGGTTGAGAGCTGTTAGGCTGACGGCATCGACGAGGGCACAAGCATGGCATGGGTATTGAAAAACAGAGGGACATTTGGAGATTTTGATGTGTGAGTTTTGTAGTTCGTAGAAGACACAGCCAGAGTGCTTGTTTCATCAAACATGATATGCCTAGAAATGTAAATCTTTTGAGTTTTGAGGTTAAGACATTTGTATGCACTTTGTGTTTAAGAGTACCTAAGAAATAGACAAGGTGAGGATTTTGGCTGCAATTTATGAGTATTATAAGGCCGGGTAAGTGGGTAACAAAGACACCCAAATTTTCTCAACTTAAGATATTTTGGTTTTTGACCAAAAAGCGGTTCAAAAAGAGAAATGTTTTAGAGAAGAGGAGTAGGTTGCCTATTAATTAGATAGGATGCTATTTGGAAGGCATGAGGCCAATAAGAAAGAGGTAACGATGCATCATAAAGGAGAGTGAGACCCGTTTCAACTAGATGATGGTGACGATGCTTAGAAACACCATTTTGTTGTGGGGTGTGGGGGGCTAAGGTATAATGACCAATACCATTGATCAATAAAAAGGATTTTAAGGCAATGAATTCACCCGCATTATCAGAGTATAAATTTTTGATTTTGGTTTGGAAACGATTTTCAACAAAATTTTTAAAGTGAGGGAAAATGGTAGATACCTCTGATTTGGTAGCCATTGGATAGAATCACATGTGTTTTGTGAAATGATTAATCAAAATAAGATAATAACAGGATCCGTCGATTCCATTAGAGTGGGCAGGTCCCCAAACATCAGTGTAAATAAGGCCAAGTGGTGCATGACTTTGAAGACTATTAGAGTGAAAAGGTTGTTGATGGGCTTTATTGATGGAACATGAATTACACAATTGAGAAAATTTTTTTGTTGTAGCAACAGGAAGAGAGAAATTCTTAATAAGATGTTGAACTATTCGAATAGATGGATGCCCAAGGCTTATGCCACCCATCAATCGAGGTTCATTCATGCACATTAGCAACCATTTTGGATGAGGAGAACGTCATTGATTTTGGAAAAGTGTAAACACCGTTTTCACATACTCCTCAAAGTAAAGTCGCCCTCGTGATCTTGTCCTCCACAAAAAAATGAAACGGATGAAATTCAACAACAACATTGTTTTGATTGGTGAATTGGTGAATGGAGATTAAATTTTTGGAGAGATTTGGAACACAAAGAGTATCATTTAAGGTAAATGCATGTTTAGGTGAGTGTAATTTCAAAGAAACAATGTGTGAGATAGTCAAACCTGAACCATCACCAAGAATTACTTCATCAGTACCGTCATATTTAGAGTGAATTGACAAATTTTGCAAGATCACCCGTTATATTGTGAGAGGCTCCCGAGTCCATGAGCCATGATTTATGTTTTTCACTTGAAGAGGTTACGCAGTTGGTTGTAAATGCATTAGACGGTAGCTGGGGACAGCTTTTTGCAGTATGACCCATTTGCGCACAAAGCTAACAGCAGGGCTTGTAACGTTTGTGATTGTGGTTGTTCTTGCAAGATCCATTATTACCTCGCCATCCATCACGTTGGTAAACATTTTGTGGACGGGCTGGGCTTTGGCCTTAGTTACATTGATATCCGTTCTATTTATAAGACTTCTTTGAGAAGTCACCTTCTGATGAGGATTTTCCCTTAGTTATGTAGTTAGCCATCATCACCATTTGCTAAGTAGCAGTCTCCAGACATCGAAGGTAAGATTCATGGCTAACCAGGAGGTCGTGAAGCTCTTCAAAAGCCAGTGACTTTTCCCATTCTCAGATCAGCGCAACTATTTCCCAGAAATCAGATCCGAATCCATTCAATACATAAAGTGTTAAATCGTCATTGGAAATGGGATGATCAATAATGGCGATTTCATCAGTCAAGATCTTTACGGCATGAAGATAGTCTGTGATTGACAGATTGTCACGCTGAATTAAGGTGAGCTCCTCCTTTAGTTGCATAACACGAGTGCGTGATCAGTTGGCATATAAGGTTTTTAGCTTGTTCCAAGCTTCATTAGAAGTCTTTGCCTTAGCAATAAATGGTGTGATTGATGGAGAGGTGGAAGCTAAAAGAGCACTCAGGATAAGTTTATCCTGTCTATTCCAATGGGTCTTTCGCAGCTCATCAACGGCGGTACTCGTGGAAGAAGGGCATATAAAAGAGTCTTCAACATAGTTAAGTAAATCGTAACTAATAAGAAGTGCTTCAAATTGAGCACGCCATTGAGGGAAGGTGGTGGGACTTAATTTTTCATTGATTTAAGTAGTGATATTAAGAGCAATGAGTTATTTATCTGTTATAGAAGGAGGTTGTGTGTTAAGAGTAAAGATTGGATTTTGATCAGAGGAAGAGGACATATCGGAGGCTTGGAACATTTGCTTGTGAGAGACTGGCTCTTCTGATACCATAATGAAGAATAAGGATTGCTATTATTCAATGAACAATTTTCCGCACACTTTTTGACAAAGTAAGTGCAGATATTTATACACAGTTAGGAAATTTTATTTATAGCAATGTACATTAATTAATTTCAGATTTTCAGCAATTGATTTTGAATGATCTTGCTTGATTTTAGGCTAGATGTGTTCTGTTTTGTTTTAGCCTTAATTCTTGCAATCTGTCTTTATAGACCCCACTCCAAGAGCCCTAAAGGACATAAATCTGGAACCCCAAGATCCCTCAGGTTCCTACATAGCCTGTACACTTCTGTTCACAAGGAGTCGTCACATACTTAAGTGATCAACTGCTGATTGATCGCTGGCCCTACTCAGCATCAGGTTCCTAGCAGCCCTCAACTTCCCTAGTAGCTTCAACTCCCACACTGCTACTGAAAGCGAGACGTCCGTAATTGATCCGATCAAGGAGCTTTGCTCAGGGGGCTAGAAGATCATCAACAGGAAAACTTCCTATTTCTCCTCCTTTTGCATGACTCGAACTCAAGAACTCCTGTAAGGGAGAGTCTTAAGTGAGGAGTTTACCCCATTTAGGCTATTCCTTGTTGTCAATATATAGCAAAGGTTGTCTTATTTTCACTTTAGGCGTCCATCTCTTTCATCTCTTTTCTTTTCTGTCTTCTTTCTTGTGATTTCTCCAACAAATTTTGGTATCAGAGCAAGGTAAAGAGAGTGATCAAAAAATGGTTTTTATTTATCCAGGTTCGATTGTCATTGGGCAAAAGGTAAAGTAAAAGAGCACCTGAGTGAAATACTGTGAGGCAAACACTATAGTGAATCCACAACCATGGCAAACTATGGCGTTAACTCCTCTTCACAGCCCCTAATTCCGATATTCAAAGGGGAAATTTACCATTTTTTGGAGTCTTAAAATGACGACTGTGTTCAAGTCTCAAGAGTTATAGGACTTGGTGGAGAACGGGTTTGAAGAGCCGGAGGAGAATCAAGAAGTCGATCCACGAGTATGAGAGAACGGAAAGAAGGATGTAAAAGCTCTATTTTTCATCTAGTAGGCAGTTGATGATAAAAATTTCCCCAGAATTGCGGCAGCCACAACTTCCACTCAAGCATGAGAAACTCTACGATAAAAGTATATGGGTGATAAGAAGGTAATTGTTGTAAAACTACAAACTCTTCATCGTGATTTTGAAACATTGGAAATGTAAGAAAAAGGGTCTGTACAAGAGTTTTTATCGAGAGTATCTGGGGTTGTTAATCATATGAAGTCATATGGTGAAAATATTAGCAATAAAATTGTTGTGAGTAAAGTTTTGAAGAGTTTAACTAAAAAATTTGATCATGTCGTTGCTATAATTAAAGACTCTAAAGACTTTTCTAATTATACTTTTAATGAGTTGATGAGTTCTTTACTAGCCCATAAAGTTAGGCTTAGTAGATCCCATGAAAAAGGCGAAGAGAAGGCATTTCAGGTGAAAGGAGAGTCTTCTTACAAAGGGAGGGCAGAAAATTCAGGAGGTTGAGGACAAGGCAGAGGTGGCTATCATGGTCGTGGTTGCAGTCGCGGTAGAGGACAAAATCAATATGCTAGTGAGCAATAATAGTTCAGGAGTAATATTCAGTGTCACTACTGCAAAAAATATGGGCACAAAGAAGTTGATTGTTGGACTAAACAGAAGGATGAACAAAAGCATGCCAACTTCACCGAGAAGCCTTTAGAGGAGTGTAACTTGTTTATGGCTCACTCAACTATAGACGGTAAATTAAATGATGTGTGGTTTATAGATAGTGGTTGCTCGAATCATATGTTAGGCATGAGGTCATTATTCAAAGAGCTTGATGAGTCACAAAAATCAGAAGTTAGGCTGGGAAATGACAAGTCAATTAAAGTCGAAGGTAGAGGTATTGTTGCCATCAAAACTTCACATAGTAATGTAAAACTTCTCCATAATGTGCAGTATGTTCCTTATCTAGCCCATAATCTGTTGAGTGTTGGACAATTGATGAGTGCTAGATATTCAATTCTGTTTGACAATGATTCCTGTAGCATCCATGATAAAAAATCAAGTTAAAAGATTGTTGGTATTCAAATGACTTTAAATAGAATGTTACCACTTAATGTGTCATTTAATGAAGAAAGTAGTGCATTGGTTATTAAAGGAAGTACTGAAGCTAATCTATGGCATTTGCGGTGTGGTCATTTAAATGTAAAAGGGTTACAACTATTAGGCAATAAAAATATGGTTATTGGTTTTCCTAACATTGATACTCTTGACTTTTGTGAAAAATGTGTGTATGGAAAACAAAGTGGATCATCATTTCCTGTAGGTAAGGCTTGAAGAGCCTCTACTTTTCTTGAGTTAATACACGCAGATTTATGTGGTCCAATGAGCATTGAATCTCTAGGAGGCAGTAAATATTTTTTACTATTTATTGATGATTATAGTCACATGAATTGGGTGTATTTCTTGAAATCTAAATCAGAAGCATTTGAAAATTTCAAGAAATTTAAGTCTTTTGTGGAGAAAAGTGGATGTTAGATTAAGACTCTTCGAACAAATAGAGGTGGAGAGTTTATGTCAAAAGAGTTCAATATCTTTTGCGATGAGAACAACATTCGTAGAAAGCTTACAGCACTATACTTATCGGAACAAAATAGAGTGACAGAATGAAAGAATCACACTATTGTTCAGATGGGTAGAAGCCTAATGATTGTAAGAGACGTTCCAAAGAAATTTTGGACAGAGACAGTAGCTACAGTAGTCTATCTATTAAATATTTCACCCACTAAGGCAGTCTACAATCAGACTCCATATGAGGCCTAGAAAGGTAACAAGCCCAAGGTAAGCCACTTACGGATTTTTGGATGTGTAGCTTATGCTTTGCTAAATTCACATTCACGTTGTAAACTCGATGAAAAATCTGAAAAGTGTATTTTTTTCAGTTACAGTACTCAGTTCAAAGCTTATAAGCTATATAATCCTTCGAGTGGCAAGGTTTTTGTTGCAGAGCATTCATAAGTCAAACATATGAACGACGCAACAAGACTACTACCTAAAAATACTGATTCCATGTGAAACAAGGAATCCTAGGTGGTTTAATTTTAGTTAATCCTGAAAGTGAAATCTTTTCCTTATCTTTAGTTAATTCTAGTTCTGTTACTTCCTTATCTTATGGCAGTAGGAGTTTTATTAGGATTATGGCAGTAGGAGTTTTATTAGGAAATGGAGTCTATTAAGGAATCTTAATCCTTGTTTAGTTCGAAATTCTAGTTCTTTTGTTATTCGTTATTGTAAGGAGATTTCCCTATAAATAGGAAGTTATTCAGCAATAAAAGGGAAGAGAATTTATTAAAAGAACTTAAGAGATCTGAAACTCTCTCTCAACGAGTTTCAATGTTATAGCTCCCTTTCGACGAGTTGCATTGGATTATCAATTATAGGTACGTCTAGGAGGAAGAACAAAGGTAAGACTTTGTTGAGAGGAGAATCTCCGTCTCATCGTCCGGTGACTCGATCACAGACTCAGGACCATAACAATTTGATATCAGAGCCACTTACCATGGACGAGAACATTGTTGAGAAATGGTTACATAATCTCTTGCTAGAAAACTAATCTCAAACTGATGCTAAAATAGCTGCAACAGAATCAAAGTAGGCCACTGTAGAGGCATGAATGGTGGCTTAACTTCAACAATTATCACAACAACTTGAAACTTTAATTCGTGCAAGAAGCCATAGTAAAGGAGTTGATTTCCGGGACAGAAGTAATGCAGGCTCCAACCAAAACTAAAATTCTCATATTGATGAAGAAAACAGTAGCAGTAAAGGAGGCGTGAATGACAGAGGAACAGGGGGTTTTGTGCCGCGGTATACAAAGTTAGATTTCCCCACCTATGATGGAACAAATGACCTATTGGTGTAGCTCGATAGGTGCGATAAATTCTTCGTTAATCAGAGAACGACTGAAGGAGACAAGGTTGGTCTGGCCGCATTTCACATGATTAGGGAAGCCCAATTATGGTTTTACCAAATAGAACATAAGGAACCGAACATAACATGGAAGACATTCAAGGAGTATTGTACCCTTCGCTTTGGCCCACCCTTGTGGAGCAACCCTTTAGGAGAGTTAATTAACCTCAAACAAACAGGTTCCATAGAAGAGTACCAGTGAGAATTTCAAACCTTATTAGCACAGGCAATCATGGTATAAGCTGATCAGCAAGTCGACATGTTTATGGCAGGAATAAAGGAGAATATTCGCATTGAAGTAGAACTGCACAGTCCACCAAACTTGTTACATACCATAAATCTAGTCAGGGCTTTTGAAAGAAAGTTACAACTCACCCAAAACATGAAGAAAGGTGTAAATCTTACCATTAGCTTCAATTCAAAGGGAACTTCAAATAATTCAAAATCAGACACGGTTGCTAGCAGTGCATCAACTATTTCAAGTCGTGCTTCAACTCCATTTATTAAGAGATTAACAAGAACTGAGATGGCCACTCGTAGAGCTCAAGGATTGTGTTATAATTGTGATGAACAATATGTTCCTAGACATCAATGCAAGAAACTATTTTGGTTGGAAATAGAAGACATAGAGGAAGAAGGTACTCCGGTAATATCCTTACATGCTATTACAGACGAACAACATGTTAGAACCATACAATTAACGACAATAATTTGTGAGCAGCCATTAGCTAGTTTGGTGGATCCCGGTAGTACTCACAACTTTATTAGTTCCGCAAGAAGCTTAGGAATTCACATTCAACCCTAAAAGAACCTTAAAGTGGCTGTAGCAAATGGGGAGCAAGTTGTGGGATTAGGCAAATGCACCTACGTATGGTTTTCAATCACCAATCATCCTTTCAAGGCTGATTTTTATGTGATTCCCTTGGCTGGTTTTGATTTGGTATTAGGTATACAGTGGCTACGAACATTGGGGCCAGTTTTATGAGATTTTACGTCCTTAACAACGCACTTCGAGAAAACGGGTAACCCAGTTATGTTACAGGGACAGTCGCATCCCTCGCACTCAACAATAAATCATCTTCAAGCCGCATAACCTCAAGAGAGGGACATGGAGAAAATACTGGCAGCTTTTGAGGAATTATCTCAAGAGCCAATAGGACTACCACCCATCTGAGCATATGATCATCGTATTAATTTACAACTAGATACAGCCCCCGTGGTGGTTCGACCCTATCGATACCCTTACTTTTAAAAAGATAAGATTAAAAAACAATGTCAGAAAATGTTACAACAAAGCATTATCTGGCCTAGTCGTTCGCCATTCTCATCCCCTGTACTACTAGTTCGTAAGCACGATGGCACATGACAATTTTGTGTTAATTCCCGAAGCTGAATGATAAAACTGTGAAGGATAAATTTCCCATCTCAGTAGTTGATGAATTGTTGGATGAGTTGCATGGCACGCACAAAATTTTTTACTAAGCTTGATCTCCGATCCGGTTATCATTAGATTCGAATGGATCCTTGAGATGTGGAAAAAACAACTTTCCGAACTCACCATGGCCATTTTGAGTTCCTTGTCACAACTTTTGACTAACCAATGCCCCTTTCACCTTTCAAACGTTAATGAACGAGATATTTCAACCCCATTTACGTCAATTTGTGCTTTTTTTTTTACGATATCCTTGTGTAAAGTAGCTCCTGGGAGAGCCATTTGATGCATCTACAAATTGTTTTTGGACTATTACGGGCCCATCATCTCTATCTTAAGAAGTCAAAGTGCTCATTTGGAGAACCACATGTTTCCTATTTAGGCCATGTGGTATCGGCAAGAGGTGTTTCCACCGATGCAAGTAAAATTCAGGTAGTAACTGATTGGCCTCAACCTCAAACTATCAAAGCTTTACGTGGATTCTTGGGTTTAACAGGGTATTACTGAAAATTCATTAAGGACTATGGTCAAATTGCTGCCCCATTGACAAGTACGTTAAAGAAACAAACCTTTTAATTGAATGATGCGGCTCGAGCCTCCTTTGAAGCGTTAAAGAAAGCCTTAATAGCTGCTCCAGTGTTGAGTTTATCTAATTTTGACGAAGAGTTTGTAGTTGAATGAGACACATCTGGTGTAGGAATAGGAGCAATCCTGCAACAAAATAGACATCCAATTACCTTCTTTAATCGGGTTAATAAAGGCAGTTCAACATTGGAGACCATACATTTGGGGTCATTCTTTTATCGTTCGAACAGATCACTTTAGTCTCAAGTATTTACTTTAACTACGATTATCCATATCCCCCCAACAACACTAGCTTAGCAAGTTAATGGGATTCAACTTTTGAGTGGAATATAAGGCTGGTCGATTGAACACTGCAGCTGACTCCCTGTCACGACGTGAGGAAGATTGTGGGTTGTTGTACCCAATATCACAACCGCAGGTTGTCGTACCCAATATCACAACCGCAGGTTGTCTTGTTCGATGAGATTCGAGCAGAGGTTCAAAATTTAGTCACTTTAATGGAAATTAAATCAAGAATTGAGCAAGGAACATCAAAACTGGGTTGGTCTTTGCGAGATGGAATGGTATTCTTCTGACCTATTACCAACCTCTTCTTTGATTAGTGCTATATTATCAAGAATTCATGATAGTACTCACGAAGGTGTTGAGAAGACGTTGCAGTGAATTCGGAAGGATTTTTATTGGTCAGGCATGAAGAACACCATCAAAGAATACGTAGCAATATGCCTAGTTTGCCAAAGTAATAAAGCTGAACATTTGAGTCCAGTCGGTTTACTGCAACTGTTACAATTACCTCACTAGGTTTGGTTAGATATATCAATGGATTTTATAGACAGGTTACCAAAATCGTTGGGTAAAACTGTGTTATTAGTAGTGGTTGATCAATTCTCAAAATATGCTCACTTTATTCCATTGGCATATCCGTACAATGCTTGCACCATTGCAAGGGTATTCCTTGAAAATATTGTGCGACTACATGGCATTCCTAAATCTATCGTTAGTAATTGAGATTTCCTTTCTACAAATACCTTTTGGAAGGAGTTGTTTCGTTTATGCGAAACCAATCTTAATTTCTCCTCTGCATATCACCCACAATCTGATGGGTAGACCGAGGTGGTTAATTGAACCATCGAAATGTACTTGCGTTGCCTTGCTAGAGACCTACCTAAGAAGCGGGTTCAATGGATTCCTTGGACTGAATTTTGTTACTCCACACATCCCTTAAGACATCTCCATTTCAAGTAGTATATGGGAGGGAGCCTCTAAGTTTGATATCTTATGTTGCAAGAACTTCTTGAGTAGATGCGATGGAACAAGCACTTTTTGATCGCGATGAAGCTTTAGTTGAAATTCGCACCAAACTCTAACAAGCACAGTAACAAATGAAGATCGTCTATGATAAAGGACATCATGATATAATGTTCTCTCTCGGTACTTATGTGTGGTTGCATTTACATCCATATCCTCAAAAGACAATTGCTGGCCACATTACACATAAACTTGCATCCAAATTCTATGGACCTTTCCTAGTGGCAAAACACATTGGTACCATAGCATACCAACTAGAGTTTCCTTTAGACTGCAAACTGCATAATGTTTTCCATGTGTCATTATTAAAGCCTTTCAAGGGTGAGATACCCGGTGAACGCTACCTCTGCTTAAAGACTATCGACTTGTGATCAGTCCCATGGCCATTTTACGAACTTGATTGAATAAAGCTATTGGGATATTTTGGTACAGTGGAGTGGTGGTACGACAGAGGATGCTACTTGGGAAGACATCTTGGAGTTCAAACTGGCATTTTCGGATTTCAAGCTTAAGGATACGCTTTTTGCGGAGGAGGGGAGTAATGTTGCGGATGCATTCGTGGGTTAAACATATGAACGACACAATAAGACTACTACCTAAGAATACTGATTCCATGTGAAACAAGGAATCCTAGGTAGTCTAATTTTAGTTAATCCTGAAAGTGAAATCTTTTCCTTATCTTTAGTTAATTTTAGTTCTGTTACTTCCTTATCTTATGGAAGTAGGAGTTTTATTAGGAAATGGAGTCTATTAAGGAATCTTAATCCTTGTTTAGTTAGGAATTCTAGTTCTTTTATTATTTGTTATTGTAAGGAGATTTCCCCATAAAGAGGAAGTTATTCAGCAATAAAAGGTAAGAGAATTTATTAAAAGAACCTAAGAGATCTGAAACTCTCTCTCAATAAGTTTCAAGGTTGTAGCTCCCTTTTGACGAGTTACATTGGATTATCAATTATAGGAACATATAGGAGGAAGAACAAGGGTAATAACCCTTTGCTGAGAGGAGAATCTCTATCTCATCGTCCGGTGACTCGATCACAGACTGGGGACCATAATAGTTTTAATTAGCAGGAATGTTGTGTTTGATGAAGAAGCAAGTTGGGATTTTACCTCTGAGAAGATTAGTTCTCAAATTCAGTTGTCACATCTTGATGAAGTTATAACAGCAAATACAACACTAGCCTCCTCACCTTTAATAAATTCGTCTCCAACAACAAGCAATGAAACCATCAGAAACAATACCTCCCTATTGAGTTCAGCATCAAGCCCTCCAGTGAAACACCACCAAGAAAATCTAGATTACTGCGAGAGATTTATGAATCATGTTCATTTGCTTTGCATATGACAGAACCAACTTGTTTTAAAGAGGCAGTTGAAGTAGAAGAATGGCATGATGCAATGGTTGTTGAAATATGAGCAATCGAGCAGAATCAAACATGGGAACTAGTAGATATACCATATGGTAAGAAACTAATTAGTCTTAAGTGAGTGTACAAGCTTAAATATGATGTTAAGGGCAGTATACAAAAGTACAAAGCAAGACTTGTAGCAAAGGGGTATGCACAACATCAAGGTATTGACTTTGAAGAAACTTTTTCATCGGTTGCCCATTTAATACATTGTGAACTCTTTTATCTCTTGCTGCAAAATTAAATTTGTCAGTTTATCAATTTGATGTGAAATCTGTATTTTTAAATGGGGAGTTAGAAGAGGAAGTCTTTGTTTCTCAATACGAAGGATTTATGGTTACTAAAAACGAGAACAAAGTCTATAAGCTTAAAAAAGCTCTTTATAACCTGAAATAAGCACCCTGAGCATGGTACAAAAGAATTGATTCATATTTTCTACATAATGGATTTGAAAGGAGTGAAAGTGAGCCAACGCTATATATAAAGAAGCATGATAAGGCTTTTCTGATTGTATAAATTTATGATGATGACATGATTTATGTGGGATCCTTTGAAACCTTGATTGCTGAATTCAAATCATGCATGATGAAAGAGTTTGAAATGATAGATTTGGGTATGTTGAGATACTTTCTTGGATTAGAAGTGAAACTGGTGGAAGATAGTATTTTTCTTTCGCAAAAGAGGTATGCAAATAATCTTTTGTTCAAATTTGGGATGCACAATTGCAAAGTGGCTGAAACGTTGATGAATGTTAATGAAAAATTACAACTTGGAGATGGTATAGATACTGTTGATCCAAGTCTTCATAGAAGTTTAATTGGAGGCTTAAATTATTTAACACATACTCGTCCAGATATATGTTTTTTGTAAGTGTGTTGTTCAGGTACATGCATAGTCCCACTAAACAACATTTTGGAGCCGTTAAAAGGGTACTACGTTATATCTCCGAAACCATTGATTTTGGGATCTGGTATTCCAAAGATGCAAATTTCAGCTTAATGGGATATAGTGATAGCGATTGGGCAGGATGTCTCAATGATCGAAGGAGTACATTAGGTAATGTTTTCAGCTTGGGATTTGGAGCAATTACTTGGAGTTCAAAGAAACAGGATGTTGTTGCACTACCTTCATCAGAAGCAGAGTATATTGGTATAAATTTTGCAGCCTGTCAAGCCATGTGGTTATGAAAATTATTGACTGATATTCTTCATGAACAAACAGGTGCGACAAAAACATTTTGTGACAACCAAGCTACTATTGCAATGACGAAAAATCCAGCTTTCTATAACAAAAGAAAGCATATTGACATTCGTTATCATTTTGTTTGCAATCTTATAGCAAAAGGAGAGATAATGTTGAAGTTTTGCAGCACAAATGACCAAGTAGTTGATATTTTCACCAAAGCACTCTCCCAAGCTAAACATACTTATTTTCGAAAAAAACTTGGAGTTAGTAATTTTGAATCAAGGGGGAGTGTTGAATAGTGCTGGAACCCCTCCCCGGGCGGGCCCACGGGCCCGACATCCTGTGTGACATCCGGACCTGAGGCTCGCGGGGGAGGGATTCCCCACCAGGGCATACTTAGACGAACAGGATCACTTAAAAC
>JAOTAY010000005.1:38187558-38198597 GCA_025629805.1 Erythroxylum baracoense
ATATAAAAGATCTACAAATACTTTTGGAACAAAATCAAATACAAACAAAGATAGGCTAAACTATACAAACATTAATTTGAATTATGAGTATGTGTTACAAAGATAGTTAGACTATGATCTATCATAGTCAAACCGATCTTTACTTATATTTTTAGTTTATCAAGAACTTATATTTTAGTGCCTTAAAATTTTCAAACCTAAGTAAGGATAGCAATCAACACATTATTGGGAACAACAATACTATGTACCGCTATTTGTGCCTCACATTAGACTAAACCTAATTTCTGATTCAACAAGAATGAGTTAGAATTTATAATAAAATTAAAAACCAAAAGATTATATTCATTAGTGAAAAAGTAAGACATTTGTAAGGGTTTCTCTTCATTTTTCGTAAAGAAGATGATTTCTTATTATTTCTCATTTATTATAAGCTTTCCTTTCCCTTTGAAAGAATATACTTTACTCCAAGATTTTTATCACCTTTTCTGATTTCATACTGTAAGAATAAAATCAAGCATTCAAAGTATCAAGTTACTAGACTAATGCCTTAAAAAGTTTTGTTTAGTGAAATTTAAGGAGCTTAAAAAGTTATTTTGAATATGATACTTAAGCTATATAGAAGAGTGCTAAAGGACTCTTTTATATGTAGGATTTGCCTTAAGACCAAAGAGTTTCTTTTTTTCCCCAAAGGGAGTGCTACTCTAAATGTGGAAGTTTCAGTATTAATACAAGATTTGTTTGACATTTGAAATCTACAAATCTAAAAAACAGTTTACATTATGTTCAATTGATAGATTTATCTCCTATAGAAAATGTTAAATGATGTATACAAAATTTAGGTGAAAAATATAACCAAACAAAAATAAAATCTAACTACAACCGATGCTTATACTATAATCTAAGCATAATACATTACAAAAATATACCTCAACCGATGATTAAACCAATACCGATTTACGATGGCACATACAATCAAACCATACAATCAAACCACAAACAGAAACCCATGCCAAATGATCAAAGCAATACACCCAGTAAAAAACAAAACCCAGTCACCTCAATCGATGATTAAAAGAAGACGCAGAAGGAAGGATGGACGAAAACGCAGACACAGAACAATGAAACAGAAGGGTTTGAAGCATGCGAAGGAAGAAAACACAGAAGGGAACCGAAGCACGTGAAGCACCAGACGGCGACAAAGAACTAGCAGTAGAAGATAAAATGACAGAGAGCTCCCGAAAACAAAATAGAAAATGAAAGAGAAAACGAGAGGGGAGCTTCGATCGTGTAGGTTATACGCTTATCCAAAACGATGTCATTTGGTGTTAAACCAAATGATGTCATTTTCGATTTATTAAAAAAGTCGACGCTGAAGCCAATGACGACGTTTGGGTTTTAATTTTTTCAATTTACGACGGAAATGAGTCTCGTCGATAAATATACCGATGGAAATGGATATTTCGTTGCTATATTTCGTCAGAAAATTTCGGCGATAATTTCCCTCTATCTTTACCGTTGGAAAGGTTGTCCGTCGCTAAATACAAATTTTCCAACAACTTTCCAGACGGGCATTGATTTTCTGTCGCTGATTGCTTACGGTATTTGTTCCGTCAGTAATATTCCGTTAGTAATTTATAAATTTCTTGTAGTAGGAGTCATCTTTTGTACATAAATTTTGATTTACAGGTTAATATAACCTTTAAATCAAAACCTACGAGTACATTAATTATAATTTGCATTAAATGGTAGTGAGATGTTTTGTAAAATAAAATTAACAAAAGATCATTTGTCATGAAGATATTGTTTTGTTTGTCTTCATACAATATGACTGCTGATTGGTACCGGTAACTAATACGAATATCATGAGCAATCTTTGGTTGATCAGAGTAAACACTTAAATAGCGTGGATTAGTGTACAAGCACGTTAAGAACATGAGAGGATGTATAAAAAGACAAGATTTGGATGAGAATGATGAATTCTTATGCTGCATTGATCCAAACTCATATTTCTTATTGAAATTGAGGTTCGTTCCAATTCCCCGAAGGCCATGGATGATGCTCCACATAATAATGGTCACGTTCCAGTAAGTCTTCAAGTTCTTTGATCTAAATCAATGTATACGGAAATTAAAGATTGCTAGATTCGAGCTCTGTTTACAAATAAATGAATGAAAAGGCATATCAATATCTAATAATATGTAATTCAGCATCTGATTGCATCTAAAAAATATACTTGCATTGCAGTGGATGCCGATTTTGATTAGGAAAGGCGATTTTATCGCTACCATGATGATTCCAGTGACTGCAACAGTTCATGACCTCAAATTGGGAATCCAGCCTTTTTGTGGGGCGCCATCAGCAGGGAGTCAACAACTCCTCTTCGGTAACGTGAGTCTGGAAGAAGATACGAGACTGTTGAGTGATTATGGAATTTCTAACGGCAGTGCAGTTGATATAGAACAGATGATTAGAATTGGGGTTCGAGTAGAAGATAACATACATTGGTTGACGCTGCGCATTGATACAACAATCAGAGAGTGGAAGGAAGAAATTATGAGAAACTTTCTCGAAGACAACAACATCAACATGAACTCAATCAAACTCCGCCGAGCTATCCATGGAGTTGTCTTCTTCATGGACGATAATGCAACAGTAGTTGATTCGTTAGACAATGATGATGTCGTAGATTTGGTTATAGAGGTGTAGCTTGGCGCTGCCTCTACAGCGGAACAGAAACATCCGTAATGACGGCGACTATCGTGATGCTTCCTCGTGACCATGATTTCACCAAAGTAAATTGACGCATGTCGTACTTGATTAAAGCACTCTTAAGAATAGAGTTAGGAGCTAATTAGCGCCATTGTATTTCCTGTTTTTCATCAAAATAAGGATCTAATTGCTGCCAATCCCAAAGAGGCCCAATGTCTATATCCATTCCAAATTCAAAGGGTTGGACTGTTCTGCAGGCAATGAAATCCTTGATGTTGGTGGGCTATCGTCGATCATTTTGATTGGAGGTAATAATGGTACTATTGTAATTAGAATGCTCTTGCCTCGTAATCATAACGTTTGAGTACTTCATCTACTTGCACTGCTCCAACTGGCCTTCTATCTAAGGACACCAAACTTTTTGATCTGTAGTATAGGCTGCTCAAACTCAATTCATTCCTCAAACTGCAAAAGAAATATACACCTTCAACAGTCTCTAGTTTTTTTATTCTAGTAATCTTCAATGAACATTAATTATAGTGACCAGAAGTTACAATATAACTTGGACCCGTCAAATTTTCTATCGCATAATAATCCCAAGTTCTTCTTGAAAATGTAATAAATGATTGGAAAGTAAATTGGTTTGTCACGAATGGTCTAAGCTTCGGATGTGAACCAGTTGTTGAGGAAGTAACTGTGACTACAGCTTTGTAGTCATTCATTTTCCACTCGGTTTTTCGACTGTTGGGAGCCCTTCCGTTGTAGAAAATCATGGTTCTCTTCAACCCAATGATGCGATTATCTTTCAATGAATAAACATCGTCAAGACAACCACTGGCCTTCCAGTAGCCTGAGATTGTCAATCTGTTGGGTTTTCCACCACGCAACTCGCATTCTTTTCTTGGAACAAAGAAAAACCAGTGCTCTGATTCTGAGTCCCTGCGACACAAGTCTCTTGACAGTGATGCGAACAAAATAGCTTCAGCCATATACAAACCCAAGTAAGAAGAGGCGACAAGGGGATCATGCACATGTGTTGTCTATGTGTGCGTGTCATTGTGACAGTTGCTAAACAACACTCGCAAGTTGACTTAAAAAAGTACACCAGTGTTTTCCTTTTCTATGTTAGTTACATTGCAGATACTTGATCATCTGAAGTAAATCCGATCCTGGGAACTTTGAGTTAAATACGAGCGAATGAACCCTCCTTGCTATAGGTAAGTTCAAGGCATCAAGAAAAATAAGAGGAAAGGCCAAATGTGCAAGGAAGAATAAATAGAGACAAAATAAAAGCTTTTACGAGAAAGATCCCGAGGATTGTAGTCGTAGATATCAAGGACGGGTATAACACGATCTATAACTCGGTTTAAGTGCCCCTTTCCTCCATCAAGCTTTTTTTTGCAGATAAAAAGAGATCACTGAAGCGAAACCCAGGTGCCAGATCATCCATTTCGCTCTGTAGTAGCAACAGAATTTACTCAGACTACGTGAACCAGAAAAAACTTGAATAACCAATGTCTTAATTATTTAATTATCTAAATGTCGATCGTGGGATGATGACTATAGATAAGGGAAGATTCGCGGGGTAGAGAGGAAGAGAAAGGTGTAGGATCATTTGAATAGAAAGTTAACGCGCAATACTAGTGATTTAGCTATTACAATCTGACATATTCGTAGGAGAGTATATTAGTTTCGTAAACTTTCAAATTTTGTCAGCAGTCGTTTTTAGTATAATCAAAAATAAAAAATATTAAACGCACAAATATAAATTAACATCGAAATTTGATAACGCAATTCGGCACCCTTTGTTTATGTTTGCTGAGCCCTCACCCAACTTAATTCTTTCACTAACGACAATAGTCTTATACATGATTTTACTGAGCTGACACTACTTAACCCTTGACATTATTCTTCATCCTCATTACTCGTGAAAGAATTTCACACCCAATAATATGACTACTTCGTACTAATCTTAACAGAGAATTTTTCTCAATAATCTTTTGAAACAAGAATAATAAATAAATCACTCAAATGATTAAACAAACAACTTAACACTCAAGAAGACACTCGATAAAAAAACAAGGAATAATTTCCTGCACAATCACAAAACCATGAGCAGCTGAATAATCACGTAGGTAACATCATTAGACTTCCAGTTCACGCACGCTATTCTTCAGCCCACAATAATGTCTTTCAAACACGAAGGTTCAAGCACACAACAATATATCTCCAATTATGCCCCAATTTTTTGAACAATAAAAGTCATGTGAGCTACCCACTCACCAATAATAAAATGCATCAAGACATAGATCAAGAAGGATTCACAAGCCAAGTGATTCACTTGTATACTTAGCAGAAAGAAGATCACGTACGATACACCAAATAAATAGCCAACAAAAAATTCACCAGGTCAACCACGATTCAAGTATAGGAGCTGGGTCACGCATGCATCAACACACTTTCAGTTGTCTTCAATTTTCTTTACACTTGGTAACGTTACACACAAGCCTCCCTCAAAGTAATAAAAATATTCAAATCAAACAGCACACTTTTTGCTCTTCCATTCACCGTGAATACTCACCAGAAAACCTAACCAAATCACACAAGTATTTTCTGCAAAAAGAGACAGCACTCAGTAACCCATGAGGCAAGTCAAAAAGCTGGCAAAACTCACTTATCTTTTGCTAGTAACAGAGTCACACAATAGTGAATCAAAGACCTGAAAACTTTCACAGGCACTTCACACGCAAGCCTCCCAAAAAAAAGTCTCCCAAAATCATTGTCATGTGTGTTGCAAAAAGGAGAAAAACCCAGTGATCATCATGGTCATACTAAGATCTAGAAAAATTCATGCAACGTCTACCCACGCCATCTTGCCTTATCCATATCTCCAAAATAAACGTACACTAAACTTCATTCAAGATAGAGTTCTATTTGTGCAACAACTCATTCAAGAATCCAATAAGACTTCTTTATTTATTATCTTGAATATCAAATAATCAAAAATGCCAAAATTAAATAATAAGACATATCCTAACAAAAGAAGATGGATCTAATGAAGTTAAACTTTTAGTAAAATATACTTCGTTTTTACACAATAAATTAGTATTTGATTAGCTTTTGCTCTTAGTCAAACACGCAAGTATAAACTATGAATAAAATTCGTTACTGAAGATACCAAAGATATAAGTGGAAAGATGCTTTATCTTGTATGTATGCTTGAACTCTTGTACTGAGCAGCATGATGGTTTCCTTTTAATATTCTTTTTTCTTATAAACTTAAAAAACAGAACTCAAGAGAGAAAGATTTTGATAAGAAATTCTAGCAAAGGGTATTGTGAACAATTAGTGGAGTTAGTGAGAGGTTCTCCTTCTTTTAAAGATGTGGACTCTTTTATTACTGGTTTTCATTTCTTTTCTGCAGAATTCTTTTCACTCCTCACGTTCTATTATTCGTCTTATTCTTTCTTTTAATCACTATTCTTTCTCCTCTACCATTTCTCACATGCTGCTCCCTTTTTTTTTTTTCTCTTCCTTTCCTCAAGCTCTTGTTTCAGCTTAAACTTTAGCTCCAGGTCTTTCTCTGTATCGCTAGCCCCTGTCCTTGGTTTCTTATCTCGGTTTGATTCTACTTCTATCGTAGTTTTTAATTTTAATTTTTGATTTCTTTTTTTAAAAAACAACATATTAAATTGGTATTTGTAACAAAAAATTAAAAATAAAAATAGCTTTAGTTAAGATTTGTAATAAAAAATTAAAAACAAAAATATTGTTGATTTTATCATGTTTTTAAAAATATGTTTGGTTTTATCATCCTATTTTTATTTTTAATTATATTATTAAATGTTAATATTTTAATTATTTAAATATATCAAATTGTATTCTTAAATTAATTAATTCTAATTATGATTAGAAATAAAATGTATACATATTTACATAATTAAAGAAATGTACATGCCAATTTATATAATAAAATTTTAAAAAAATATAAAAAATTATATTAAGTCATTCTAATTAATAAAGATGTCCACGATACCATAATATTTCAAAGCATAATAGTAGTATCACTTACAAAGAGAAACATAAATCAATTAGAACTAATATAATCATTCCATATTTATCTAATAACGTCATCTCACTTCAGAGACATATATACTTCAAAGTTGTGTTAGAGTGGTATTATACTTTACTTGAAAACTTACATCTTTATTTACACTTTCTTTAATTTTCTTTTCATTTTGGACATAACTGTCATATAATTTATTGTTTTGTTCGTGAATTCTAATATAATTATATATAATACAATAAACAATGATGATATATTTTTGTTTCTTCATATTATTATTCGACATGTTTGAAAGTATAAGAAATATTGCTTTGAACATCAAAAAAATCTTTCAATAGCATTTCTTAATAAAGAATATTTGTAGTTAACCAATTCTTATAGACCTTAAGGTCTACCTTGTCCTGTATAATCTCGTAAATCATATCTCTCACTTTAATATGGTTAAAGAAATTAAAAAATATTGTTGCAACTTAAATAAACTAAATAGAAATTACAAACATATGAAGAACATAATATTAACAAAAATTTACTAAAAATTAATTTACTACATTTACTTAAAATAATGTAATACTTTGTGGAGGCTTAAGAAATTGGATTGTTGAATTTGTCATTATTTTTAAAAGAATTCGAGAGTTATTTACAATACCTTTTCATCTAGTCATTGTATATGTGAAATACATGTCAAATAAGCAACATAACATAATATTTTGAGTTGAATAAGTTCTTATACCCGTAAATGGTATTTGTTCATCGATTGGACCATGTGTGACATTATGTGTACTATCTATTTCTCCTATGCAATCCTAAAAAATAAAATTATACTATTGAAACAATTATTAATCATAAGGACGTAATGAAAATAGTAATTAAGTATATGAATATACTTGAAAATATAAAAAGAATTTTGAATTATGTTAACTCTAAGGAGGTTTATTGGTAAATGATGGTGAAGTAATGACTCATTTTGCAAGACAATTATCTGCATATAAAAATTTGGAAAGTATTTTGAAATTGTCTAGGTCGAATATTGAAAGCACTCTATATTGACTCCTAGTTGTTTCATTATGCTTTATAGCCATCAAAATAATCACTAGTTGTCCTCCACAATCAAATGACTTGTTAGCTTTACGTCTCCTAAACTCTTTAACTCATCACATAAGCCCAAGAAAATTTTCTTGCTCATAATTCTTAAGTTCTCATATATCCATGTAGCATTCATATTCAAGATTTCCAATATCAAACTATAACTTAATAGAGTAGAAGTTCTGCATAGTTGCTTGTGCAAATAAAAATATTCTTTCTATTCTCTAAGTTAGAGAATAATAATTATCTTCATTAGTTCATCATCATAATTTGATTTTAAATAAGAGGCCATTTATCTACAATACTAATATCAAATAATTAATAAAAATATTTAATAAAACTTATATGTAAAATTTTCAAACCGTTGAATAACTCTAAATATAAAAATGTCTAAACCAATAAGAATTCAATATGTAATAACATAAAATATAAATAAAGAGATATAATCCAATCCAGCTTCCTTACTTCTGCCATCTTTATAAAAATCCCCTTATAAAATAGAGAATCATGTAAAATCTTCATAACTTTTTCTAATTGCACCCGTAACACTCAATTCATCTAAAGAATTCAAATATTTCGTCATTATATTAGTCTCTTAACTAACTGATGAAGTTCTAAGTCTATTCTTAGCAATGACTGATGTCACAGTCAGTTTTTTTCAAGTAAATTATTCTTTCTTTTTTATTGTTCAACATTTATAATCAAGACCTTTTCTAAAATGTTAGAGTGTGTCTTCTTTGCATTTTTCTTCTTATGGGATTTCTTTTTCTTAAAGAACTTACAATTTTATCTCCCTTTTGAATATGAGCAACATTCATCAGCAATTATTATGTACTTCTCTTATGTACTATTTGATGGAGATTTTGTTAATGAATGTGCATGTATACTAGATACAGTAGTATCTTCAAAAATAAGACACAAGTGTGAAAACTCCTTACATCCCTTTTTCATGAATCTGTGAGTTATCTGATACACCTATAATGGTGAAAAGGAAACATGAGAACAAAAATTATAAATTGATAAATTAATAAATGAAGACATATTGTAACTTAAATAGATTTTTCAATATTCATTTGTAGCGTTAGCTTCTCTAGTGAAAGAGTTGTAACTATATTTCTTTGAATAAGTTCTTAAAATTCTTCAATCCAGCCCTAAATACATTATACTTGTTCTTCAATTAAACATTAGTGTACTCTTTATTGAACTTTGTTTGAAGACCTAACTTAATACTCTTCCAATCAGATTTGGAAAAGACAATAGTTGTTTGATTTTCCTTCTTCACTTTCTTAACCATTAATGAGATTAAATTCATCTTTATGGTGTCATTCCATATACTATCATTTTCTTTTATTTCCACACGATCTCGTTCATATTATTTTAAGCTTCCATCATTAGACAAAGACATAGAGTACATTTAACCATATGCAAAAAAGCATCTAAGTTACCTCTTCCACAAAATTAATAACTTTGTATTTAATCACATAAAAAAACATATAAATTGCTATTTTAGGAAAATCGACACTTTTCACTTTTAAAGTAATCAATCGATAATTGAAAATTGATCCAGTGATACAATAGAAAAATATCAATTTATGGCAACTCATTATTCCATCTATGAGATATTTAACTCTAAGTAGAAAGAAGATTTGAAAAAATTAACTTTTTATCAATTAAATACTATATCAATATTGACGTGATTTTATTTTTTATTTTTTAAAAAAGTAATAACTATACTGTTATGTGATTAACGTTTTCTAAATTAACCAGAAAGTGAGTCCTTCTATCATATGGTAGCTGGACCCACCTTTATATACTTCAAATAATTTGTATCACTTATCGTATGACAAAATAGTTCACTTTTTATTTAAAAAATAAAAAATAATGTCACATCAATATTGATATGACATTTAATTAATGGAGAATTAATCTTGTTAAATTTTTCATCAATTTATGATTTGTTTTGAATGTGTTGAAAATATCAGGGTTCAGTTTGAACACTTTAAAATGCTAAATTTTTTTTGTTATAAACGTTTAGGTTCGAAATAAATTTTTAATCTAATTGTAAATTTAAAGAGGTATGTGAACAATATGTACATATTTCTCATTTTCACTTTCATAGTTTTTAAAATTATAATTTTTTGTTCTTATTTCCTTGTTTTCCATTTTAGTGTTTGCATTTTCTTACAAGGTGGATTAACTCTACGGATGATTCATGAGATGTTCTCCATATTAGGGTTTAATCATCTATATTTAGAGGTAGTATGAAGTGTAAATAGAATTTGACACATATATTAGTTATAAGTAATGATTGAGCTTGTTGATATGTGTTTGTATTTTTCTTTCCTGCTTTTTGTCATTTGTGAGTTCTAATTCATAATTGGATACATTCCTAAGATGATATTTTACCTGATTTTTGCTAAGTACGTCTACATGTAATTGAGGCATAAGGTTAGTTCCATGAACTTTCGTGATCAATACGTATGTTTGAACTCTTTAATGGTATAACAGAAATATTCTCGTCTTGTAATCGATTCTCGTCTTCTTATTATCTTCAATATTTAGCCCCGTAAGAAATAGTTTTCTTAAAAAATAAATAAGATCTTTTATTATAAAATTAAAAAAAGTAAAAGTCAATCTTTTAAAACTGAACCGGACATCAAATCAGTCAAGTGATAAATGTTTGAATATTATAAAGTACTTTACGGTTAACAAATACTTTATTGACTTTGGGAAGTAAAAGTCAATAAATAATTTAATATTTATTGGCTATTTTTAACTTTCAAACATTGTTCATTAATTCTATTTTGAATTTCATGCACATACATTGGACTGTTCCTATCCTTATTTCAAACTTGTTTGACAAAGAAGATTGAGAGAACACTAAGAGCTTTCCTCTGATCTAGCGAACCCAATACAAAGTCAATGGCCAAGGTGAAATGGAGTAAAGTATTTCTTCCCAAAGACAAGGGTGATTTGGGAGTTTGTTCAATAAAAGTTACCAATAAATTTCTCCTGATGAAGAGAATTTGAAGGATTGCTTAAAGACAAGGAAGCTTCATGAGTGAAATGGATTCATATGCAGTTCTCAATGTTGGGAAATCAGGTCCGGATCTGATCCGACCGCAGCGGAATAATCACGAAACTTTTTCGTGACTTTTGATTTCCCGAAAACCAAGATCTA
>JAOTAY010000005.1:38207249-38233002 GCA_025629805.1 Erythroxylum baracoense
TTTCTTCCTTCTCATTGAAAAGCATAAAGAACTCAATAATAAGAATTTGAAATTTGGTGAAAAAGGATGGTTTTGCTCCCCTTGCATAAATGTTTTATATTGTGAATCATATTTATGTATTACACTTAAAGTCGGTTTGAAAAAAAGAACCAATTTAAAACATTATATTGCATTTTCACTGGAAAGTAATAAAAAAATCTAGGTATTTATCAAGCACTTAAAAAGGGAAAATAATTTACCTTTTGTTGAATGATGTGGTTAGTTTCCCTGCCATAAACTGTATTAGGGTTGAGACTGTTAGAAAATACAAACCCTCCTTCATTAAGCATAAGGATGAGTTACTTGATGTGTCAAAGAAGTGGCCAAATTGAATTTGAAGTCTTGTGGATAAGGATGAGTCAAATAAGTAATCAAATTAAATTTGAAGTCTTGTGGATAAGGATGAGTCAAAAAAGTAATCAAATTATATTTGAAGTCTTGAAGATAAGAATGAGTTAATTAATGTAAGAAGTAGCCAAATTGTATTTGAAGTCCTTTAGTATGTCTATATATATGTGTGTTCTTGTAATCATTTATCAATGAGAGAGAGAAAAAATAGAGAGTATTTTAAAAGAAGAAGTATTTTTGAGAGCAGAGCTAGTAGCTCTTTGTGAGAAAAGAAATATTGAAAGGAAGAGTGTAGTAACATTTAGAGAGAAATATTTGTATCTTATGTGTGTTGTCATCAATATAAATACATATTTTGTAAAAGTTTTTTTATTTGGAGCCCATCAAAGCTTCCAACAAGTGGTATCAGAGTCAAGGTTCGTTTGTTCGTGAATTAGTGAAGCAATGGCCAACATGATCCAGCCTCAAGTTTCGAAATTAACAAAGACAAATTATAGGAATTGGAGCATCCAGATGAGAGTGATGCTTGGTTCTCATGATTTATGGGATATTGTTAATGATGGATATACTGAGCCTGTAGATGCAGCTGCCGAAGCGGTCCTATCGGATGCTGAGAAAAAGACGTTGAAAGAAAACTGAAAGAAAGACAAGAAGGCGTTGTTCTTTATCTTTCAAGGTGTTAATGAACCCACGTTTGAGAAAATTTCATATGCAAAGACTTCAAAAGAAGCATGGGAGATTCTGCAAAAATCTTTCCAAGGAGTTGAAAAAACTAAAAAGGTACGTCTTCAATCACTCAGAGCTAAGTTTGGGATGCTAAAAATGCAAAGCTCTGAAAATATTGGTGATTATGTCACTCGTTTGAAAACGATGGCTAATGAAATGCAAAGAAACGGTGAAACTCTAGATGATGTTCGTGTAATAGAAAAGCTTTTGCGTTCGCTTACATGCAAATTTGATTACATTGTCGTCGCAATTGAAGAATCGAAAGATTTGTCAGAACTTTCAATTGATGAACTTGTTGGTTCTCTCCAAGCACATGAGCAAAGAATGAACCAGAATGATAATACTGACGACTTGGAGAAATTTTTGCAAGGCAAATTATTAGTCGGTGAAAATCAAGCAAGTAGTAGCCAAAGACAGGACAAAGGAAGTCAAGGTGGCTACAGAGGTGGCTACCAAATGGGACATGGTCGATGGAGCAACCGAGGTAGACGTGGACGTGACAGACAATTTTTTGAAAGAGAAAATACAAATGAAGGAAATCTGACATATGGTTGTGGAAGAGGTTATAGAGACAGAGGAAGAGGCAAATTTCAACAAAAAAGAGATAAATCTCAAGTGCAGTGTTATAATTGCAATAAATATGGTCATTTTAGTTATGAATGCCGATCGAATCCTGAGATATAAGAAAGAAGTCATTTTGCAGCAGCAGAAGACAAGAAAGATAATGATGTTATGTTTCTCTCTTTACTAGTCAATGAGCAAAGCAATAATAATGTTTAGTATCTAGACACTGGTGCCAGCAATCATATGTGTGGTCAGAAAGAGTTGTTCACAAACATGGATGAGACAGTTCGTGGTGAAGTTACATTCAGTGATTCAACAAAGATTCCGATCAGAGGCAAAGGTAAAATTTTAATTACCTTGAAAAATGGAGAAAAGACATATATTACTGATATCTATTATGTGCCTACTTTAAAAAGCAACATCATCAGCCTTAGTCAACTCTTAGAAAAGAAATACGTTATATTTTTAAAAAATAGATATCTCATTATCTGGAACCAGAAGGGAGAATTGATAGTAAGAATAAAGATGACGAAGAATCGTCTTTTCACACTTGACGTACAAAATGAGTTGATAAAGTGCATGAAGTCAGTCATCGAAGATGAATCCTAGTTGTGGCATTTGAGGTACGGTCATCTCAGTTTTACTGGACTAAAATTATTATCAAAGTCAAAGATGGTGAACGGATTACCAGAAGTTGATCAACCAAAGTAGTTCTGTGAAGCCTGCATCAAAGGAAAGCAACATAGACAACAGTTTAAAACTGGAAAATCATGGAGAGCTAGAAGGCCGCTAGAGATTGTCCACACAGATATTGTTGGTCCATTTGATGTTCCATCAGCTGGAGGAAATAGGTACTATTTAACTTTTATTGATGATTTTAGTAGAAAATATTGGGTGTATATTTTGAAAGAAAAATCAGAGGCTCTTGATAAGTTTAAAGAGTTCAAAGCGATGGCCGAAAAACAAAGTGGACAATATCTGAAGATACTCAGATCCGATCGAGGAGGCAAATACACCTCAAAATTGTTCGAGAATTATTGTAAGAAGCATGGAGTCATCCATCAGCTGACAGCAAGATATACACCACAACAAAATGGTTTAGCTAAAAGAAAGAATCGTACAATTCTTGATATGGCAAGAAGCATGTTGAAAGAAAAGTATTTACTAAAGAATTTGTGGGCTGAAGCCGTGGTATGTGTAGTCTATTTACTGAATCGGTGTCCAATAAAAAGCATCAAATTTATGACACCTAATGAAGCGTGGAGTGGAAGAAAACCGGGTGTTGGACATCTCAAGATTTTTGGGTGCATTGCATATGCTCATATTCCTGACCAAAAAAGAAAGAAGTTGGATGATAAAGGGGAAAATGCATTTTTATTGGCTACAACAATAGGAGTAAAGCATATAAATTGTACAACCCCTTAACCAAGAAGGTGATCATCTCAAGAGATGTTGAGTTTGATGAAGCAGACTACTGGAGATGGAGCCAAGAAGAAAAGAACATTCAAGGAATGTTTTTTGATAATACAAGTGACGATGACCTAGATTTACAAGAACAATAGGATAATCATTCTTCTCCACAAAGTCCACCAACAACACCTGCATCGACATCGTCAACACCAAGTAGTAGCAACAACAAGTAGTAGCAACAACAACAATTTAGGGGGAGCACCAATTAAAACAAGAAATCTTAGTGATCTTTATGATGCTACAAAACGAATAAATCCATTTGACTATTCGTTGTTCTGTCTAATGGCCGCATGTGATCCAGTAATATATGAAGAAGTCGCTGGAGACAAAAAGTGGGAAAAAGTAATGAATGAAGAAATTGGTGGCATCCAAAGAAATAATACATGGGAATTGACTAGTCTTCCAAAAGGACATAAATCAATTAGAGTCAAGTGGGTCTATAAGACAAAAACCAATCAAGAAGGAAAGCTGGAAAAATATAAGGCAAGGTTAGTCATGAAAGGTTATAAACAGAAATATGGAATTGATTATGAAGAAGTATTTGTTCCAGTTACAAGAATTGACACAATCAGACTTATCATAGCACTTGCAGCACAAAACAAATGGAAGATCTACCAAATGGATGTAAAGTCAGCTTTTCTGAATGGCTATTTAGAAGAAGAAGTTTATATTGAACAACCACCCGGATATGTCAAAAAGGGTCAGGAAGATAAAGTTTACAAACTAAAGAAAGCTCTTTATAGATTGAAGCAAGCTCCAAGGGCTTGGAATACAAGAATAGATGAGTACTTTCAAATAAATGGATTTGTGAAAAGCCCGTATGAGCATGCGTTGTACACGAAGAAAACAAACAAGAAGATATCATGATCGTGTGCTTATATGTGGAAGACATTATTTTCACAGGAAACAATCCAAATATGTTTGTTGATTTCAAGAAAGCTATGGCTAAAGACTTTGAGATGACTGATATAGGTGAAATGTCCTACTTCCTTGGAGTCGAAGTGAAACAAACAGGTGGAGGAATTTTCATTTCTCAAGTGAAGTATGCAGATGAAGTCTTAAAGAAGCTCAAAATGAAAGATTGCAAGCCAATAGCCACACCTGTTGAAGCTAGCATAAAGTTAAGAAGTGATTCAGATAGAAAATCTATAGACCCAACATTATTCAAGAGTTTGGTTGGAAGTTTAAGGTATCTGACCTACACAAGACCAGATATTATGTATGCAGTTGGGCTAGTCAGTAGATATATGAAAAAGCCCAAACAAGATCACTTTGACGCAGTAAAAAGAATTTTGAGATATATTAAAGGTACAATTGACCAAGGTTTATTCTATACACATTCTCAAAATTCGAGATTAATTGGTTATTCAGATAGTGATTTTGGTGGAGATGTGGATGACAGAAAAAGTACTTCTAGTTATGCCTTTCATATTGGGTCAGCGGTAATTTCATGGTCATCAAAGAAGCAACAAGCGGTTGCCCTTTCAACATATGAGGCTGAGTATTTAGCTGCAACAGCAAGTTCATGTCAAGCAATGTGGTTGAGATATATTTTAAATGACTTGGATCACGTGCAAGAAGGCCCGACAAGAATATATGTTGACAATAAGTCTGCCATATCACTTGGAAAGAATCCAGTGGCACATAGTTGAAGCAAACACATAAAATGTCATTTTATTCGGGAACAGATGAAAAACAAAATTGTGGAATTGGTGTTCTATAGAACAAAAAATCAACTAGCAGATATTTTTACAAAGCTATTGAATAAAGAAGTGTTTCGCAGACTGAGAGAAATGCTTGGCATGAAAAGTCGAGTTTGAGGGGGAGTGTTAAAAAATACAAACCCTCTTTCATTATGAATAAGGATGAGTTACTTGATGAGTCAAAGAAGTAATCAAATTGAATTTGAAGTCCTATGGATAAGGATGAGCCAAAGAAGTAATCAAATTGAATTTAAAGTCTTGTGGATAAGGATGAGTCAAAGACGTAATTAAATTGTATTTGAAGTCTTGAAGATAGAAAAGAGTTAATTAATGTAAGAAGTAGTCAAATTGTATTTGAAGTCCTTTAGTATGTCTATATATATGTGTGATCTTGTAACCATTTATGGAATGAGAGAAAAGAGAGAGGTGAGAGAAAAAGAAGAGTGAGAGAGAGTATTTGAAGGAAGAAGTGTTTTGAGAGCTGTAGCTCTTTGTGAGAAAAGAAATATTGAGAGGAAGAGTGCAGTAGCACTTAGAGAGAAATATTTGTATCTTGTGTGTGTTGTTATCAATACAAATACATATTTTGTGAAAGTTCTTTTATTTGGAGCCCATCAAAGCTTCCAACAAAAACATGGAAATGAAGAATTTATCAGCAACTACAGATCTCCTTCATATAATTAGAAACACTAGTATTCATGAACTAACCTTCTATGATTTCCCGAGCACTAAGTCACAGTGTTAATTTTGGAGTCCGCCAGAAGCTGTAAAAATTAAAAAACCCTTTTCCATATATGATGTCCTAGCATACGACTTAGATTTGTATTACTTCTTTTTATTTTGTATTAATATACTTTCTAATTAAAAAAGAAAAAGAAATTCAGAATTTGGAACAATCCATGAAAAAGAAAATCAACTGATATGAAGTTCAAGAATTTGCAATTGCTTTCATTGCCAAAAGAACTGCAATCCCTTATTATCAAGAATTTCAATTGCTTTCATAATTAGGTTGTTGTGTTAAGAGTGGTTTATATGATCAGTATCAAAATTGTCCTTACATAGATTGTTACAACTGCAATAAGAGACCACATTCACTAAAAGGATGTGTTATTTGAAAATATCAAAATAGAACATCCTTATTCTATTCTTATATTATAGCTTGTTCTTATATTCAACATATATAGACTTAGGTATAACAAGGAATTTTTTTTGGAAAAGTTAAAAGAAATGTAATTATATAAAGAATTGTACAAAGGAGTTTGTGATAGTAAAGCCAAATACAAAGTCTTCTCTAAGCGCAATGACACCATATGGGCCAATCAAGCCTACATTATCTAAGCATCACGACAAAAGCATTTAGGGCAAAATCGTTTGCCTCTTTTCTAAAATGCCACCAGAGGACACCAAATTAGGGAGGAGAGGGAGAGTTTGTTTCTGTCTCTACTTCACACCAAAGCTAGCTTGCTTAATCTTTGGGAAACCCCTTCTTCCTTCGGTGAGCAGATTGTTCTCATTTAGGGTTGCAGGTGAGTCAAATCTCAACGGTAGGATTACGACCGAAGCAACGCGACTATAAAAAGGTAAGCTTTGTCTTCTTGAGTGACTATGTAGTCTACATTCTTCTACTAGATGTACTGATCCATCTCTGGAATATTTGCTTTTTCTGATAGTGGTGGTGAATCTCCCAAATACGCCTGTCTGCTAAGATTGAGTCTCCTCCAGATCTGTGGAGCCAGGTACTTCTTCTATCTTTCTTTTGATTAAAATCTTCTTCTGTTATTTGATTCTCCGTGATAAAGCTATATTTGGGCTTAGATCTTCTGGATGAGTAGAAATGAGGATTTTCTCTCTGATTTCTCTAACCAGAGAGGTAAATACCTCATGCCTTGTATGAAGATTGTTTTGCAATCTTCTATGGTTCCTTTCTCTCTACATCTCCTTGATAGTGGAGGCGAGAGAGATGACATAGATGCACTCAGTAGATTTAGGAGTGTGTGACAACCTCAGAAGCCAATCAATGGCTTCTGTAAGAGTGGAACCTACATTAGGAATAAGATTGAGTGATTTAATCCTTTCCCATATATCTTGTGAGAAGGAACATCTGAAGAGCAGGTAGTCCCTTGATTCTCTCTCTATCTCACATAGGGCACAAGTAGTATTGGTAGTCATATAATGAAGTCTATCCAAAGTGCTCAATCAATTAAGTACTGCTAGCCATAATGTGATAGAGTAGCTTGGCATTAAAATTTTATGCCAGACAACAGGAAACCATAGTTGTGTAGGATTTTTTAGAGACTGCCATTTCCTAAATTTAGGAATGTTGAATGCGTTAGTTGGTAAATTGAGGCGATAGTAAGCATCCTCTCTTTGGATGTTAGGAAGATAATTAAGGGACAGGTGTTGTAGTTCATCTAAGAAATTCCAATGATCACCTGTTAGGATGATTTTGACCTTCTCTTGGATGGGAATATCATGCGATATTTGGATAGCCTGATGGTGTCTAATAAGGGGACCATGGCCTGTCCAATTGTCAAACTAGAAGGAAACCTTCTCTCCATTCCCCACCCTGTAGTAGATCAAAGGTTCAATCATAGGTCTTAGTTTCAATAGCTGAATCAAAGGCCATAAAAATAAAGATTTGATAGGAATGAACTAGATACTAGAACCCTTTAATATGTAGCTATGTAACCATCTAATCCAAAGAGACTTCTTTTCTTTGCCCCATATGTAGGATATTCCAGAGGTTCTTTGCCAATGCTGCTCTGTTATAGGAGGTAATAAAAATCAGTCCAAGGCCTCCTTCCTCTTTCCTTTTGCTGACTTCTTTCCATTTAACCTTAGCATGATGGTTTTCTGAATTGAGGTTGACCCATAGGAATCTTCGAAAGAGTTTTTCAATGGTTTTAATCACTCCTTTTGCTAGAGAGATATTAGAGGATCAATAGATGTGTAGAGAGTTCAAGACTGCCTTGATCAGTTGTAGCCTCCCACCAAAGGAGAGCACCTTATTTGACCACATGCCTAACCTTCTCTGAATTTTCTCGATCAGAGGCTGACAATCTAAATATTGTATTCTTTTGGTGGTAATAGGAAGTCCCAAATAGGTCAAAGGAGCTGATTTTCTGCTCATACCTATTAGTTGGGAGATTATGTTCTCTATAATATTAGCTCCTTCAGCTAAGACAAATTGGCTCTTATTTAGATTAATCTCTAGACCCGATAATTCCCTAAAATCAGCCAAGGTTTTCATGAGTAGCTCTATAGACTTGCCATGAGCTTTTGAGGAAAGCAATAGATCATCCGCAAAGCATAGATTTACCAGCCTGACCTTCTCACACTTAGTATGATATTTAAAGGACTTATAGTTTCTAACTCTCTGCTGAATCAACAAAGTGAGTACCTCCATGCAGATAATGAATAGGTATGGGGAGATAGGGTCACCTTGTCGTAAGCCCCTAGTACTCTTGAAAACTTCAGTAGGGAAGCCATTTACTAGAATGGCATAAGAAGGAGTGGTTATACATGCCTCAATCCACTTAACAAAACCCTCTGGAAATCCCATTAGTTTAAGGGTTTGAAGAATGAACTCCCATTCTATAGTGTCAAAAGCTTTTTTGAAGTCTACTTTGATGGTGCAATTCGGCGGACTGTGCTTCCTTGATACCCTTTCATCAACTCCTGAACAATAGAATAATTATCCCCTATTCTTTTATCATGAAAGAAAGCACTTTGGTTGTCAGATATTAATGAATCCAGAACCATCTTCAGCCTATTTGCAATGATTTTAGAAATAATTTTGTATAGGTTGTTAGTACATATAATAGGTCTATAATCATCTAGAGAAGAGGAGTAAGTAGTTTTTGGAATCAAACAGATGTGTGTTTTGTTAACCTCCTTTAGTAAGGATCCTTTAAAGAAGAATTCTAGCACTGCTTGCTTGACCATAGGTCTAGTTACTGGCTATGTTTTCTGATAGAAGAAGGCATTAAACCCATCAGGGCCAGGAGACTTATTCGGATTCATATGAAACAAGACCTCATCTATTTCTTTTTCTATTACTGGAGCAATGAGAGCTCCTGCCTGTTCCTGTGAGATCTTGTGATGGATAAAAGATTCAAGCATGGGTAAGTTTGGGCAGATCTAAGAGGAACCATAGAATTTTCTGAAATGTCTCTCTGCTTCCTTCAACAGATCAGCTTGGTTTGAAATTTCCACACCATCTTGTTGTTTTAGGGAGCTTATTCTATTTATATTCCGCCTGGCTAGGATAATGTTGAAGAAGAATTTAGAACACCTTTCCCCATATTTTATCCAATTAAATTTTGCTCTTTGCTCCAATAGGCTATCATATTCCTTTACGTTTGAGAGATAAGTCCTCAGTAGCTCCTTTTCAGTATTTAGTAGTGCTAAATTTAAGGGGTCTAGATCTATCTGTTTCTGCACGTTTTCTAAGTTTCTTCTGGCTATATTAACTGCATTCTGAGTAAAGGATGCTTGACTTTTCATCAAGGTTTTTATCTCCCCTTTCATAGATATAAGCTTTTGCACACATATATATTGAAAGGTGCCTCCCACTTCACTATCCAGTCCTTTATAAAGAGTGTCAGTAAATCTCTCATCATCAATTAGAAAATTGTTAAATCTGAATGGTCCTCTTCTGATTTAATTATGAGAAAGATTTTTAATCTACATAGGAGAGTGATCAGAGAATAAGGGATCAAGGAAAGATGTAACATAATTTGGGAACTGTGTCAACCAATCTCTATTCACCATTTCTCTATCCAGCTTTTTCCTTAGAGCCCACCTTCCAATCTGCTTGTTACTCCATGTGAAAAAGTGGCCCTGATGGTTAAGGTCAAATATTCCTAGCTATTCTACACAATCATTGAAATCAGAGAAGTGATTTCTTTGACTGAAGTGGCCTTTAGCTTCTGTGTTATAAAGACTATCATTAAAGTCTCCACTTATAAGCCATGCACCATTAACCCTATTTTGAAACTGCACTAAACTGTTACAAAGAATTTTCCTCTGAAATGCATAGTTAGAGGCATAAATGAAGGAGATACTGATGTAATTGCTAACCTGAAATAGTTTGCAATTCAGGTGTATAACTTGCACATCTATAGATAGGACTTGTACATCCACCAAACTATCCCACAATAATTCTCCCATAACTGTGTGCTTGGTGATTAGAGACAAACTTCCATTTAGAGCCCAATTTATTCAAGACTTTCAGTTTTCCATACCTAAGCTTAGTTTACAAAATGGCAAAAAGCCATGGTTGTGTGCTATAGACAAAATCCCTTAAAGCCGCCAGCTTTTTAGGGCAGTTAATCCCCCTCACATTCCATGCTACTATCTTCATAATTAAGCTAGGTTAAGATTGGAGCCCTTTCTTCTGCTCCTAGTGATTTTTCTTTTGGCCACTGCCAAAAATTCTCCTATGGTAGGGTCATCCTCCTTATTTTCCGTACTGGTTTCAAGATTTACCAAAGGTTCCTGTCCTTCTGTGGACAGACTCAGAATGGAAGGTAGGTCATCCTTCACATATCCTCTCTCAGTATCTACCTCCATGTTAACAGTGGCCCCTTCAGTTTGAACAACACCATTGTCTTCAGCACTGACTACTTCTATTTCATTTCTTCCATTCTCTATAATCCCCTCATTGCCTACCTTTTCTGCAACTTTCTCAACATCATCTAGTTCTGTTTTATCCTCTCCATCTTCAGGTTTTTGATCTGAGGTGATGACCTCGGTCTGTTCTACTTGGGTATTAATAACCATCCCCATCAACTCCTTATAATCTCCTCTAAGGAAGGTCCTACTAGTACGGACCCATTTTTTGTCTTGGACAACAGTGGACGACTTCCATGGATATTGGACTGCAACCTTATCCTCATAGAGTGAGCCATCAAGTCCCAATCTCACGATAGGGATAGTATCCGGTAATGAGTTAGAAAGATTCATGTTCATACAGATTCTAGCGTAGACTAACCTCTTCCTATTTGTTGTATTATCATCCAAGCATAGTGGTTTTCCAAGAAAGCTAGCAATCATACTCAATCCCTTTGTTGTCCAGTATTCTAGAGGAACATTAAAAAGATTTACCCACATTAGAACAGGCATTTTATTCTTGCAATCAATCCGAAAATTTGGTTGCCAAGGCTGGAGAAATAAAGGAAAATTAGCTACATGCCATGGCCCTTCTTCTACCACCTTCAAAGCTTAAGTCTTTGTGGAAAATCTGAATAGTATTTATTTATCCTCTGCTATTACTGCTTCTACAAAACCTTTATTCTTCCAAACTGTTAGAGCATATTTTTGAATGATCGGGAATGCTGGTCTTTTATCCCAGAAAAATCCTATGAGTCAGTTTTCCCATGATTTGACTCCTTCTAAAATTTCTCTGTCAGGAAATACTATGCTTCTGCCATCTTCAGTTTTTGGGGGGCAGAAATGCAAGGCAAGTTTTGCAGATCCTCCCATAACTTGTTTCCATGTTCTTCTCTCAGGGACTGGGTTAGCATAAATAGGGGGAAGATTTTTTAGAGGCAAGGCAGAAATAGGTGCTGGGGTGGGGGTGAGGAGGTATGAGTGTGTTTAGGGTTTGGGTTAGGGTTTGGGTTGGTAGGCTACTCAAGAGTGGAAGATGGGGAGGTTAAGGGAGGAAAAGCCTCCTGGCAAGGTGTTTGAGTTGGGAGCTAAGAGGGGGTATGTGAGTTCTGCATGATTTAAAGTAGGAAGTCAGGTGCTGAAAATGGAAAGAAAAGGGGGTGGGAAAGTAAGTAAGATATGAAAAGGACTAGAGAGCCCTTTCTGTGGTGAAGGAATGTAGCTGTGAGAGTAAAAGAAGGGCAGGAAAAACTAGAATCCGGAGAATTTGGAAGTGAAGTAAAGGGTGGCTAAGGAATGGAGAGGAGAAGAAGAGGAGAGTAATGGAGGCAAAGCAGATCTCAGAGAGCTAAGGGAGGTTAGAGAGAAGGCAGAGCATCTCTCTCTAACTCATTCTCTCAAGACTTTTTAACAAGGATGTTGATCTATATGATGTTATCCGTTTTATTTCATTTGCATTGTAGTCATATCCATACGCGAGAGCATGATTTTGTTCATAGGTTACACAGTAAATTAATGGAGGCCGTCAATATGGCAATTAGATGCATCGCCTGTCTAATAAAATGAGTGCTGAAAGTCCACATAGTCCATACCATAGGCTATAGAACTTAGAATTACAAAAGGACCCACATCGACAGAGATAGAAAATCAATACGAAGACTTCGATCAGTTTCGAGAAAGGAGGTTTTCAATTGCATCAGTCAAGGCGGAGTTAGTAGCACTATAACCACCGTCAACAACCAAATTGACACCACTCACGTACTTGGCCTCATCACTGACTAGGTACAAGGCTGCGTGTGCTATATCCTCTGGTTCCAATACAGCCTCTTTCAAGTTCGAAGCTGCACTGGCCAACTTCTCCACCTCTGTCTTGTTCAAACCAAAAACTATCTTTTGTATCGGAGTTGCAACCATATATGGTGAAACACAGTTAACCCTTATGCCATGAGCCCCCAACTCCACGCACAAGCTCTTGGTCAACCCCACAACCCCATGTTTCGCGGCCACATACTCATGTGGCGCCTTAGCCGTTACAATCGTTGAAAGAGCGCTGGAAGTAAACAGGATACAGCCTTTCCTCGCTGGAATCATTACCCTGGCGGCATGTTTCGCTGTCAAGAATGGTCCAAACAAATCGACATCGATGACCCTCTTGGCTTCTTCATTATCAGAATCTAAGATTCTCGAGCCCAGCTTGCTTGCGATTCCAGCATTACTGAACATGATATCGAGTTGACCGTACTTGGACACCGCCAGGTCCACAGCTTTTTCCACATCAGTGTCTCGGGTCACGTCGCAGTGAACAAAAGAGACGGCCTCTTGTGAGCCGAGTTCTTTGCAGAGGGAGTGTCCAAGATCATCTTGAACGTCTGCAATCACGACCTTGGCTCCATGTTGTACAAACAGTCTCACTGTAGACTCGCCAATGCCACTAGCTCCGCCTGTAATCAATGCTACTTTTCCTTCAAGCCTACGAGAAAACCGAAATATTGTGAACAAAGTATTTGAGTTTGTATGAATCCGATCTGGATTCCATGCAATATGTAATCGAAAATTGGGTTTAGAAGTCATAACCTTACCTTCTGAAGACGGAAGATTGAAAAGACGTAGTCATGGTTGTTTAACGCTTAGCGCGCCCTTGATTGCTGGTGTCGGGGGACTAGCTAGTTTTATACACAAAGACACTTGACAAGTTAATTTCTTGTTTGCAAAAAACATATAAACTTGTTTGCCTGAAAGAATTGAATAAAAGGGACTTTTTCATGTCTTGATCAACTCTTAGAAACTGTAGAGATTAGGTTTATTAAATAATTGAAATCTCAAAAAAGAAATTTGTAAAAGTTCTTTTTATGTTTTAAACCTCTTATAGAAACAGTAGAGAATAAGTTTATTCAGTAATTAAAAATCAGCAAATAGTATCTAAATATTCCTTTTATGTTTTGATCAAATAATAAAAATTAAGTTTATTCAGTAATTGAAATCAACAAGTGATATTCATAAAATTAGTTAAAACTACTGAATACATAATTCTCTTTGTTCTTTTTAAATAATAGAATTTTAAATTATATAAATTATTTTTAAAACAATTATGAATTATATCTTATTCAAGATAATTTTTTATATCAATTTCTTAAATATAATTTCATAACTTATCAAATCAGAATAATTTTACCACAAATTAAAGGTACATCCTTAAAAATATGAACTAAACAATTCATGGATTTCTTTTAAAAATTACAGTATTTTATTTGTATCCTGTCTAGAGGTAATTGTTTATTTTCACGTATATCTCTTGTCATATGACATCAAGAGAGTTTCTTATATTAAGATTATTCCAAAATGAGCTAAAATTAAGGTTAAAATGAATATGAAAGATTCAGTCATTAATTAAACAAGTGAAGATAAAAAATAAATAATTTTTCTTAATCTTCTTAAAAAAAGATAGCAAAACATATGTTTTGTTGGGATTAAAACTCTATCCAATAATATTTTATTAATTATATTATGTATTGTATTTTAATAATTTTAAATGGAATTACATGTATAATGGGAAATCAAACTTCCACTCGTTGAAGTTAAGCAATACCAAAAAAAATCACGCGACCTTTTCATTTTTGGAATGACTGAGCATTGTAAGTTACCAGAATCAACATTTAGACGTATAGAAACAGAATTTTCATACACATTTAATCCATGCCTAGAACACGACTATTGGGTAGTTGGTTGATAATGAAATATGTCCATTTTTGATGTAAAACAAACTCATTATTTACATGCGGAAACAGAATTTTTCACACTCGTTCAATTCATGTTATCATGCCAAACCTATTGAAATCACTATTGCTAGAACAAATGAACAATCTGATTATAATATACGAAAAACATTCTTTAACTTGCAACCGTGACCTTTAAGTTGTATTTTCATTCATTAAACTAATACAATTGTGGTAGGGTTTCTACACAGACAAGATCCTCCCCATTTTTCAATATTGGATAGATCGGTGCATATCTCCTAATTGGTTCCATTGGTCGAACGAAAATCAACTAAGAAAATCATCTAGAAAGTTGGTGAGCCATCACATTCCTATAAAGTCATTTATCAAACATTTTCATTTTAAACGTTAATGTTTACATCAAAATATAATTAAAATTTTAATCTTTTGAAACATATTAAAATTTTAATTATTTTAAAATTGTATGAATTAAAAATTTAATTGATAAAATATTTAATGTCATCAAAATTTTATTAATTAAGTGATCAACCCTGAAATAATTTTTATTTTTCTTCTTTGTATTGGACCCGTCAACGCTATGTTATGTCGACGTAAAAACAACACATTACACTCCTAAAATTAGTCTGAATCCCTGACTTTACAGTTCATTATCACCTATCCCAATTCTCCACAACAACCACTAATGATTTTAGTGCATGTAGTGTTACAGAAACTTATTATTCATAAAAATTTCAAGTAAAATAATATATTTTAAAATTGTAATTATACACCATGTATCTTAAACTTCAGCTTACTAGAGCCTATTTATGTTGAGTCTTTTGTTGTGCACGTAACAAAGTTTATTAAAATATTAGTTGCAAAGGAGGAGACTGACATATATATATAGCTTCAGGATAATACCACTTGAATTGTTATCTAGGAAGGAACCTATTAATAAGGGCACCTAGTACTGATGACGACTTCTATCTCCCAACATTTATGAGCTGCAGTTCTTGATTAAAGAAGTTCATATTTATATATATTTAGACATACTTCACTGCAACAAAATTCACATTTGACTATAAAAAAATCAAATTTCAAAATTGTCGCTTATAGTAATTAGCAAAAGTTTATATTCATCGCCAAAAACATCGCTAAATCTTTGTGCCTAAAAATTATATGCTAAATTTTTAGTAACTCGTTATTAATAGTTTTTTCCTATGTTTTATTTTCATAGTAAAAAACTATTAGTGACATTTTGTGAAATCGTTAGCTAATAATTTTTAGCTATGCTTAATTTTCATAGTTAAATCTTTTTAGTTACGTTTACAAGAAACATAGCCAAAAATTTTTAGCTAAATGTTTTTAGCTTTGCTTCCAGAAAAGTAGCCAAAAGTTTAAACATAGCTAAAAAATTTTACCTACGTTTTTGAAAACATAATCAAAAAGTTTTACTTACATTTTTTAAAATGTAGTCAAATTTTTAATATACCTTTTAACGAAATCATATATGACGTTGAATTATAATTATTTGTGACATTTTTTATTTATATTATTGTATATAATATTTAGATTTTTTGTTGTTAATTTATTATAAAATTATACAAAAATAATTGATAATTTGAACATTGTACATAAAAAATATAAGATGTCATTAAATTTGTTCATGTGCAAGATTTTAATTACAACTTCAAAATTACTTATATACAAAACAATAAATACAAAGTTAGTTTAATCACTCAGCCTCGTTTTATCTTCACTGCTTACATAATCCAGCTAAGTAATTTTTTAGGTACTTTTCATGCTTGGCCAATTTTTTTTAAGCAACGTGTTTTCCTGTTCAAGATGTTAAACATATGTTGGCCTTGATTAGGACGAAGTAGTTTGCTTAGGGCCAAATCTAAGACTTTTGATATTTTAGGATCGTGTACCCAGCACCTTGTTGCAAATGTCTTCTAAATTTGCCTCATTTTTCTCAGACATTGATGTTTGCAACAACTCTTGCATAGTTATTTTGTGCTTCTTCAAACATCCACCATTGACCTTCCTTATAAGGAGTGAGTTTGTAGAGCATGATCATATCACACGCTTGTCTATATAGTTCCTTCTCACTCTGTTTTATAAACAAAAACATACAATGCACAATAAATAATATAGTTTTTATTGATATAATTACAACTTGCAAACGAATATCCTCTATATTCATTTTGCACGATATAAATTATTTAGAGCCTTAGTTGTGGGGAGTTTTCATTTGTACTCTATTCACCTTAGCCTTCTCACATTTTTCCTAAATAAAGAAAAAAGATAGTCATTAAATCATCCAACAAAATTAATGGAAGTAAATGTGAAGGGAAAGAAAACAAACCTGAACGATGGGAGAGACCCAATAATCACACAAATTGTTTCAATTTTATGGAGACATTTATTCCAAAACTTGTCTCCTTGCCTCCACATCAGAAGGAAAAGATTTGTAATATTGATACAGTCGATAACAAAGATCCCTAGTCCTTTATTTCAACAGTGAAGTGATACAATTTGAAATATCAGGGTTGTTGATATCGATGATATTCAATTTCATCTGTGAACAATAAATAAAAGCGTAATTAATATTGCATATAGTTAAATAAGTTAAAAATTTACCACAACTTTATCTAAAGGATTCTCGAGCAAGTTGTCTTCCTTCAACTCCTTGGCATGCTTTAGACAAGGTAATTTTGTTCGAGCAATTATCCTCAACTCACTAGATAATTTGGCCAACTAAATCTTGTCTAAAGGACGACCTTGCGAAGTATCAATACGTACTGACCACTTGTTGTTCATTGTAACATTGATTCATTGCAACTAACAACCTCTAGTTATACCTCTACATCTTTTTATGATGTTGGTATTAGAACCTGAAACAAATGAATAATGATAAGAAAATACGCATTAAACATGTAAATATATATTTGAGCACATTTGTTGGTTAGAACCAATTGATCTGGCTGTTGTTGGGTAGGAACAATTTCGATACTTGCCACCTTCTTCCCTTTGTTTCTACCAGGTGTCATTATATTAGATATCGATAACTCAAACATCAACAAACCGCATTAACATAACTCAATCATCAACTATCCTCATTAGCATAACTCAAATATCAATAATACGCATTAACATAACTCAATCATCAATAATCCACAATAACATAACTCAATTATCAACAATCTGCATTAACATAACTCAATCATCAATAATCCAAATTAACATAACTCAAATATCAACAATACACATTAACATAACTCAGTCATCAACAATACACATTAACATAAGTCAATCATCAACAATCTGTATTAACATAACTCAATCATCAATAATCCGTATTAACATCTCGCTAATCCCATCATCACCATCATCATTAATATCATAATCTTCTATATCATTATTGTTACTACCATCAACACCAGTATCAACACTTTTACTACATCTTGACTTTGAATTTATCTATGCCTCGGATTAGCAAGTGATTATATAACATATCTTGACTTTGAATGTTCACATTTAAGTAATTTATACATGGACAAATACATCATTCTACACCTATTTTATCTTTTACAAATTGTATGAAACTCTTACCTCCTTCTAAATATTTTTAGGGACTATTTCTAAGGAGACATCCAACTTTTATCTCTCTAACTATATAATTAAAAGTAAATTATGAATTACTAGATGCAAATTGAAATAGAAATAACATAATGATAAATCAATATAAGTTGACATACAAAGTTTTAATTTAAAAAATGAAATACAAGTTAACATACTAAGTCTGAAATCATAACATTATCAAGGTACTTGGCATTGTTAAGCCACATGAATGGAGAAAGAATCTTCTCGCTGTGACTCCTAGGCTCATGGAATATTTCACCGATAACTCTCAATGAAGCCACATTATGGGTTTCCAGCCTATATATCATCCAAGTCGTTTATAAAACAGATCATGCATAATTATAGGTGGATTTCTTATGTTTTATGTCCAAAATTATGAATTATAGTTTTCAATTTGAAATCATAACATCACTAAGGTACGTGACATAGTTAGACCACATCAATCAAGAAAGGGTAGGTACGTGACATATTTAGACCACATAACTCGAGAAAGGGTCTTCTCACTGTGACTCCTAAGCTTGTGGAATATTTTATCGATAAGCTTTAAAAAGCTGCATCATGTGTTTCCAGCCTAGATACCATCCAAGTGGTTTATAAAATAGGTCACATATAAGAGATCAAACTCATTCCACATGTAGTAAATACTTATGCAACTTATACATCTAATCATCAATGATTCTACCAATATTCCAAACAACGACACACAAAAATGAGACTCTCCTTCCATTCACACAAAGCCCAAACACAAATTCATCTCTATTAAAACATAACATAAAAATTGAACAAAAGTTGGATGACTTAACTAGATGAATGGACAATCGGAGAAGACGAACGACAAATGACGAAGCTCTAAATAACATAACGATAACTCATTACAAGTTGACATACTAAGTTTTAATTCAAACAAATAATGAAATTGAGCCTGCTGAGATAAGAAGCATGAACCCAACATAAAAGTCATCATGTACATGTAATTCCCATTATTTATCACAATCATATAAATTATTCAAGTGTGAATACAAACTAAATATCAATTTCTCACATATGGCCAATTCATATGGACTAAATTGAACTTTGACTAATCTTAATAAATTGGACTCCCTTGTAAAGGCCAAACTTGTAGTTAAAGAGTATAGAAACTTTATGTTTACCCATGTAAGCACTCTATAAATCTCACTCATCATTTCAAGTCAAAGGATGAAGTATTTATTAATTAGTTACTAAAAGAAGAAATGACAAGAATGAATAAAGAAATTGAAGAACCAAGATAAGATGTCCCAAAGGGTCTAACACAAAAGTATAGAAAATATAGGAACTCTAGGCATAATAGTAGAAGATATATGAAATTAGTAGCAACTATTGATAGTAAAGATCCAACCAACGTGAGTTCTGAAATTGATTGCTTATTTAATTGTTCACTTTTAGCATTTGCATTAATTATTGTTATATGCACAATAACTAGGTGATGAAGGCACTTTAACAATAACATCATATGATAAAGCCCCATACGTAATTATAATAAATATTTACTTTATCTCATGAAAATAAATATATTGACCATGCATTATTTTTGGATGTAATTTCTAGGTAATAAGTGAGGGTATTAGCTACACACACTCCATCAAAAGGAAATTTGTAGACGTTGATCCAAGCAACTTTCACAGTTATGTTTAGATCAACCAAAACGAGGGGTGGAGACTTTGGCAAGGAGGATTTAATAGAAGTAAAGGGTAGCTTGAAAGGCTAGAAACAAAACTAGAGAGAAGACCAGTGGAAGCAACAAAAGTTCAACAAAGAGAAAAAAGACGAAGAGCTCGAGGAAAATTCTAGAGAGAGTTTATAACATCTCTCACTAGAAACCATCTAGCCAAATTTTAAGTTAGATCCTAATGTTTCATATAGGAATGTTAATTTTGGCTCGGCCCAGGTTGACGGAGCTATAAGCCAAAATTATTCGGCTCAATTAGGCTACGGGGGGACAAAGGGTCAGCTCAGCCCCTGCTGGCTGACTGTAACTACAAAAATGACATTGCTTTGTCAAAAATAACATCATTTTTTATTTTTAAAAAAAATTGGCCCATCTAGCCACGGGCCACCCATTGATATCCCTAGTTTCGTAATATATAAAATGAAGATTTTAATATTTTAAAAACACTTAAAACTAATGCTAACATAAATTTTTTTAAAGCGAAAGGTTCAATTTGCCTCCTAACGTTAAGCAAAAAGTTTAATTCTCTAGTACAAGTTTACCCCTTAACATTTGTAAAATAAAGCAATTTACTTAAAAAATGCACACTTCATCACTTCTCCATTAAATAAATATTCCGCCTATGTTAAGTTGGGTTAATTGAGAATGTGAGAAAAGGTCAGCTGCTAAATATTATTTCTTATTTATAAATTAATTTATTTATTTATAATTATTTTTTAAAAAATAAAAACTCAAAACCTAATTTTCCCTAAAACCTAACCTAATTGCTTGCATCTGCATCCATCCCTAATTTTCAAAGCTTGAAATTCTTCGTATGTTCGTTTACATCTTTCCTTAAGCTTTACCAGCTGCAAATTTGAGATTCAACTGTGTACTCCTCTTTAATTTTCTCATTCTTTGCCATTGTGATACATTTCAATCCCTCCACTTTACCTATTTCCTTATTGGCATGCTCTTAAAACAGTTTTGCTTTAGCTAGTTTCCTTCTCACGATGCTGTCTAATTAATTGAAAATAGGTTCTTTTGGGGTGCTCATCGGCAGTGATCCATCTCTACATTAGGCTAACTGATCTTTCCAATTGAGGAGTTCTTTCTGTAAAAGCAGATTTGAGTCATATGCTATCCTGACTAGGTCCAGCTTTCACCTCATTCATTCCTGGATTATCTTGTTCGTTCTCTTGGAACATAGAACTACTACCAAACTTGGAGGACCACATTTTACAATTAGAAAAAGAAGACAACACCTGATTGTTCTTAGCAAATCCCTCACTCCCATTCTTTTCATACAAGTGAAATTGAACTGTAACAAGAAATCCATCACTGATCAGTCATCATACTCTAGGATACTTATTGGAATATAAATGTATATAGTTATTTAATGACAGTTAGAGAAGTTAGTTTTGTCCTGTTATAACATAATGCTTAGCTGGATTTTTAGCTAGTATTCTGATAGGTAGTTAACTTTGTATATAAGGTTTTTCTTCTTTAATGTATTCTTACGACTTCTTACTGAAATGAATGAAATTTTTTCATTCGCAATATCATCTCTCATTTACTTTCCATACTTGAATATGATATCAGAGCAAATTAGCTGAGATTAATGAGAGATATTGAGTTCGTTTGTTGCTATGAAAATTTTTGCTAATTGTTCTCATATCAAGAGTTGATTGCAATTTGTTTTAGCCGAGCAACTTGAGAGATGGCAGATTCACAAACTTATGCAAGAAGAAATGAATTTCAGGAGGAAGATCCTTATCGACTACATAATTCAGATCATCTAGGAATGGTGTTAATAACATCACCATTGACTGGATCCAATTACATGAGTTTAAGTATTTTAGTCATGAATTCGCTAGAAGCAAAGGATAAGTTAGGGTTTATTGATGGTTCGTTGACTGCACCAGTGAACAATGTAAAGTATAAAAAATGGAGGAAGGTTGATTGTATGATAAAGCAATGGATTTTGAATTCTATGGAGAAGGAACTTGCTGATGCTTTTATCTACAGTACCAAATCCAAGATTCTTTGGGATAGAATAGAAGAAAGGTTTGGGGATAAGAATAATAGTCCTCATATTTATCAAATACAAAGAGAGATTAATGTTACGGAACAAGGAAATAATTCTCTGGCTGTGTATTATAGCAAAATGGCAAAATGCTGGGATGAGATGAATCAATTGGAACCTATGCCAATGTGTATGTGTAATGGCTGTAAATGTGAACTGAACAAGAAACTAGAAACAATGGAGATGAAGCATAGAGTGCTGCAATTCTTCATAGGACTTAATCAGACTTTTGATCATATTAGGAGTCGGATATTAGCTTCTAATCCTTTACCAAGTATTGATAAGGTGTACTCTATGGTTGTAAGAGTTGAAAGGCAGAGACACATATAAATACAAAATATTGAGTCTACAGAAAATAGTGTTATGTTTGTTCGAGGGAATAATGTTAGCAAAGGAGGTTTGAAAAAGAAAGATAACAAGAAGAAAGAGGATAAACATTATGATCATTGTAATATGGAGGGGCATGAAAGGGACTTTGGTTTCAAAATTCATAGTTATCCAGATTTGTGGAAGGAATTGAAGCAGAAAAAGGGAGTTCAAGCAAACAAAAAGGGCAAACAGCAGGTCCACTTGGCAGAAGTACCTCTAGATGAGAATTCAGAACAGAAGAATTATGCAGATATCACAAAGCTGATTCAACAAGAGCTTTCAAAGATTCTGAAAGGCAAACAAATTGTTGATACAGAATGCATGAATTTTGTCAATATTGAGCATGCAGGTATGCTGCTAGTGAATTTACATACAAATATGTCTGTATGTGCTAAGAGTGACGACTGGATAATTGACACTGGTGCTTCTAACATATATGCACTAGGAAAGAATGGTTTCAGAACTTGATAGAGGTTACAAAACCGACTAAAGTGCATTTACCAAATAGAGTGGTTATTGATGCCAAGTATAAAGGAGATATGGTGTTGAGCAATAATTTGGTGTTGAATAATGTGTTGTTTATTCCTAGTTTCAGTCACAACTTGATTTTAGTAAGTAAACTAGTTAAGTCTGCACCAATTGTACTTAAATGTTATTCCACTCACTGTAATTTACAGGACCTCTCGACTGACAACAATATTGTTCTTGGAGAAGTTAAGGACAATTTGTATGTCATTAAAGGAGACACATTCAGAAGTAAGGCAAAATGTGATTTGTTTTGTACTGATTCAAGCATTATAAATAGAGACGATGGAGAAACTGCTTATGTGATAAATAAGACAATAGTAGGCAAATGTGATGTTTTGCATAATAGGCTAGGTCTTCCATCTACTTCTGTAATACAACATTTTTCATGTTGTAATGGTTTACAGAAATCTCTTACAAACTTAAGTTGTGAAGAATGTCCAATGGCCAAACAAACTAGATTCAGTTTTCCAATCAATGATACTGAATGCTTTAAAATTTTTGACTTAATCCATGTGGATGTATAGGGTCCTTATGCTCAGGCATCCTTATCTGGAGCACATTATTTTCTCACGATTGTGGATGAATATAGTAAAAGCGCATGGACTTTTCTTATGGCTTCAAACTTGCAAGTGAGACATATCCTAAAGGCTTTCTTTGCTATGGTGAAAACTCAATTTTCCAGTAGTATAAAGATTATGAGATCTAATAATGGCACAGAATTTTTAAGTGAAGCCACTCAAACTTTATTAAAAGAAGGAGGTATTCAGCATCAAAGGAGTTGTCCATATACTCCTCAACAGAATGGGACAGTAGAAAGGAAACATAGACACATTCTTGAAGTTGCAAGGGCTTTAATGTTTCAATTTGGTTTACCAAAGAGGTTTTGGGGTGACAGTATCTTACATGCTCCATGTTTGATAAATAGGTAGCCTTCTACACCTCTGAAATGGAAGACTCCTTATGAATTGTTGTCAGACAAGGAACCTAACTATGATATTATTAGATCTTTTGGTTGTTTGTGTTTTACTACAGATGTGTGGCCAGAGAAAGATAAATTTGCAGCTAGAGCCAGAAGATGTATCTACTTGGGACATTCTGCACAACAGAAAGGCTATAAGTTATATGATCTTCAAAATAAAGGTTATGTCACTGTTAGAGATGTCATTTTCTATGAAGAAAATTTTCCTTTCTTTTCTTCTTCAGAAAATTCATAGTAGTCACAGGAATTGCCCCAAAATGGTGTTATGCAAGTTCCAATCTCAACTCAACCAAGGGATGCAGATTCGATGTTTCATGATACAACTGAATCAGTGGAAGAAATTAGTTTTGCAGATTCAGACACTATTTTAATAGATCAGGTAGAACAGATGCAGATATCAACAGATATCAGAAGAATTTCAAGACTAAGAAATGCACCTTCTTGGTTAAATGATTTTGTAACAAACACTGTTACTCAGTCAGGACAGAGGACAATTACTGTGAAGCAGCCTACTAATTACACTCCCAGTGCTTATCCTTTTATAGATTCTGCACATTTCTCTTCAGAAGACAAATGTTTTCTGTCGAAGATTAATAAAATTGATGATCCTTTGTATTATTCAGCCTTAATGAGAGAATGCAATGAAACAGGAGTTAAAAGCTTTGGAAGACAATCAAACATGGGAATTGGTACAGTTACCTTCAGGGAAGTTGACTATAGGATCAAAGTGGGTTTTTAAGACAAAATTGCATCCTGATGGATCAGTTGATAAATATAAGGCAAGATTGGTGGCAAAGGGTTATAATCAAGTGGAGGGTGAAGATTATACAGATAGTTTTTCTCCAGTATTTAAAACAGTGACTATGAGAATTGTTTTAGCTTTGGCTTCTACCAAACAATGGATTCTTCATTAAATAGACATCAATAATGCTTTTTTACATAGTTTTATTGATGAAAAATTATACATGTTGCCTCTTGCTGGTTATGACAAGGCAAAGGAAAGGGAAGTGTGTAGGTTGAAGAGGTCTATTTATGGTTTGAAACAGGCCTCAAGATAATGGAATGTTGAATTGACTACTGCATTACTGGATTTTGGTTTCAAACAATCAGTTCATGACAACTGTTTGTTTAAATATAATGGAGGGACTAATTTTGTGGTAGTGCTTGTTTATGTCGATGATATGTTGTTGACTGGTACCTCTGAACGTGTGATCAATATTTTGAAGTCTTTTCTTGACATAAAGTTTACTATAAAGAATCTAGGACTAGCTAGATACTTTCTTGGATTAGAAATTGCAAGGTCTTCTGATGGCACTTATGTGAATCAGAAGAAGTATACTCTGGATTTGATTTCGGAAGTAGGTTTAATGGGTGGTAAACTTGTTACTACTCCGATGCAAAAGGGACTGAAACTTAGTACTGAATCAGGAGATTTGCTTGAGGATGCTCAGAAGTATAGGAGAGTAGTGGGAAGATTGTTATATCTGGGTTACCAGATATAACTTATGCAGCGCACCAGTTGAGTCAATATATGCAGGATCCTAGAACAATTCACTAGAATTGTGTTATGCATGTGTTGAAGTATTTGAAGGGATGTCCTTTGTTGGGTTTGTTTTATCCAGTTTCAGTAAGTTTTCAACCTGTAATCTACAGTGATGTAAATTGGGCAGCATGTGTAGATAGTAGACGTTCTTTAATAGGTTATTGTGTTTTTTGGGCCAATCTCTTATGTCTTGGAAGTGTAAGAAGCAAGATGCAGTTTCAAGATCATTAGTAGAGGCAGAATTTAGGAGCATGGCGGATGTTGTAACTGAGATTATATGGATTTCGTATATTCTGAGGGATTTGGAAGTAACAATTCAGCTTCCAGTTTCTCTACATTGTGACAACAAAGTAGCATTGCATATAGCTGCTAATCTTGTTTTCCATGAGAGAACTAAACACATTGACATTGATTGTCATGTGGTTTGTCAACAGACAAAGGAAGGTTTAATGGTACCAGTTCATGTTTCTTCTTCTCTACAAATAGCAGATATATATACCAAGGCTCTCAATGCACCAATGTTCAAGATTTTCATGTTCAAGTTAGGTTTGGTCAATTTCTACCAACATCCAACTTGAAGGGGGGCTATGTAATATAAATGTATGTAGTTATTTAATGACAGTTAGAGAAGTTAGTTTTGTTCTGTTATAACAGAATGCTTAGCTGGATTTTCAGCTAGTATTCTGATAGGTAGTTAACTTTGTATATAAGGTTTTTCTTCTTCATTGTATTCTTACGAC